>JBBPCS010003495.1:0-12237 GCA_037974645.1 Hollardia meadi
AGATACCCACCAGAGTTTTGTCGTGAGTTGGAGGCGGCACGAAATTTGGCGGAGGCGGCCGCCTCCAAATTCTCTATACAGGAAAAACCCTGTAAATACACTGGTAACCTCAATGCTTTTGGGTCTATATCACTGAATTCACACATATCATGATAGGAAATAATCCTGTCAACAACAGGGAAAACTGTCCAACCTGAGTGAGGTTCTGCATTTTGCTGAAAATGTCCATTCTTAATTTTCAGAGGGAATAAAAAAAATGTAATTAGAGCTCTGGGTTCTCATCAGTGTCTTAATAATTCATACTAAAAGTGTACATGGTCACAAAAGCCAAAAATGGTAGGCGCATAATAATTCTGATTTATAAAACTGTGCGCACGCACAATAGTGCACAATTTCCTTTTATAAATCCCAAATCAACTTGGAAATGTGTGCACGTGGCAGAGTGTGTGTTGCAGCCACTGCACTGTCTGACTGTGGGGAACATTATTTGTCAAAAAATGAAACTTAAAACCTGATTTTCTGTTAAAGGTGTTACAATATAGTCCTCACCGTCATTAGTGAGACAGTGATAGAGTAACTATTCAGGGCTTACAGTTTGTTAAAAAAAAAACCTTCGTGAGAGGTCCAGGTAAGGTGTAGGAGGAAGGTTAAAGGAGATGCAGTCATTAAAGATGTTCCAGAAATATTCAAAGAACTCAGTGGTAAAGCCAGATGACTATTCTGACTTAATCAAAGAAAGATATTCCTTAATGAAACTCAGACTGTTTAATCGTATCCAACATACATCTCTCACCAAGCAACCAACAACAATACTATCCTTGCGTGCAGAAAAGGGATTTAGCTTTGGGGAATGACATATTACTTTTGGTTACGCCAATAAAGTTTCACACTACACATGGGTACAAGACAAGGTTGCCCACTCTCCCCCTTCTTTTTTACTATTTATCAAACTGCAGTGATCAGGCATAACTGTTTGTTAAATCACGGTTTGTTAAATCTCAGTATGCTACAATGTATACAGGAAAATATAAATTACAAACATGTATTTGAACAGCATAAAACAGAACTTTTAAAGGTACATCTTCTAGAGATTCACAATTTTATGAGCAGAGAACAAACCTGTTCATAGTGGAAAAGAAGTACGTTTAGTTAGATGACATCACATTTATACTTTTTGTCATTTTGTCTATTTTTTCATGCAATTGTGAAAATGTTGAGATGTGCACAGTGCTCAGAAGTGTGAGCTGTGGGTGTGATTAGCTTGTTCTGACTTGTCTGTTTTTCTTTTTCAGGGTCTGCCAGGTTCCTCTGGAGAGAAGGGATCCCAGGGACCTCAGGTGAGACCAAGTTGTGTACATAAAATGCCGAGATGCAGTCTAAAAGAACTCACTGGGCAAGTTCTACATTTTTTGTTTCCTAATCAACCAGTGACTTAACCAGTGACAACTTTTGTTGTTTCTCACAGGGTCGCCCCGGAGATGAAGGAAACACAGGAATACAAGGCCCACCAGTAAGCTATAGTTCATAGTTGAGCAGTTTGCATTTACACTTTATAGGATTGAATTTCACCATGGCACATCACTGTGTGTTATGAGGCGATGTTTTTTTTCTTTTGCATTTAAATTGTTTTGGTCTTTTTTTGTTTTATTTTGGTAATATGACTCATTGTGATGGGCACAGAAAGGGAATTTGTCAGACAGCAAAGTTCAGATTTTGTATCAAAAATGGCATGGATTTGCTCTGCTTATTCTTGCCTGCCCTCAGGAAGAAGAATCAAGAAAGAAGTCTAAAGCTGCTCTCATGTTCAGAACCAAAATCAAGCTATTAAATCCAAGGGTCTGTATTTCTTCAACCAGTCAGCCTTTTCGTATGCTTTATGCTCATTTATATCAGCATTGCTATACACAATGGTGAGCAGGCTCTGACCGATTGCCGAACCACAGATTCAGGAGCGGATTCTGTCCTGCCCATCGAACAGTTGACCAATTCTTTACCCTTGTAGGGTTGTTGATGGGGTCATGGGAGGATGTGTTTTGTGTACTTGGCGAAGGCTGAAGACCATCTCACATGGGGAATCCTGTGGGGCTGCTGCAGGAGTACGGGGTACCAATGCACCAAAGTGAAAGCTGTGTCCATTTTCACACACTTTTTCAGTGGGTGTTGAACTCCACAAAGGTTGCCCCTTGTATCCAACCCTGTTTGTGATACTCATGGACAGGATCTCAAGTCGCAGCCTCAAAATTGCATCTCTGTTTTCTTTAGATGACATGGTTCTGTTGGCTTCATCAGACTCTGACCTTCAACACGCCCTGGGGCAGTTTGCAGCTGGGATGAGAGTGGGCACCCTCAAGTCTGAGGCCATAGTTCTCTGCTAAGTTGGTTTGGGCATCTGATCAGAGTGCATCTTGGGTGCCTTCTTTTGAAGGTTTTCCGTACATATCCAACTGACCTGGGAACACCTTAGGAGGAGCTGGGAAATGTTGCTGGGGAGATAGACATCTTGAATACCTAGCTTAGCCTGCTGCTGCCACCACCTGACTCTGGATAAGTGGAAGTAGATTGATTGATAGTCCAATATGTAAAGCCCATTGCTCTTAAAGGTACAATTTGTAAGACATGGCCATAATTTTAGTTTAAATGTTCAAAAATGACTTCATGAACTAACATTATCAACAGAATGTGAAGAAATAGCAGTGTTGATGTTATGTCAAAGATGTCTATGTATTGTGTTGCAGAGATATCTATTGAAGTTAGCTTGCTAACCAGCTAGCCCCGGCCTGTCTCATAATACCACTTTGTAACTCTAGAGGTGACAATTCAATAGCCCCCATAGTTTCAGATGGGAGATGTATACCAACAACGAGTTTGCTAGGTTTCACAAGCTCTCTTACAGTAGTGTTTAGTCTAATAAGTAAACATAACAAACTCACAAAATGTCAAGAAAGGGAATATTCTTACACCTCTTTTCTTACAAACAGAAAAAATACAAATGTACACCTTCTAAATTCAAGTTTCTTTCTTTTACCAAACTACCTGCCTTGTTAAATCATCATAAAACACACTTCATTCAAACAAGATAAAACTCACCAAACTATCTTGGTTTGTATTTCCACAATCAATCAGTCAAAGTAATTCCTCAATTCACCAAGTTAGTTTCGGTTGATGCTGATAGCTGACTCATAGCTTCATCTCTCTCCTGTCCCAGCCTGCTGTGTCCCCGAATTCATAATCCTTGTTGGAGCTGTTGTAAATTACCTCTGTATTGTATCTCCTGTCATCAAAGTGGCCTCCACCAGTCCCAGAGACTGTATCTGTTCCCAGTTTGGTTTCCAGTCGTGTTCAGGCTGTGGATTCTCGGCGAGCTGAGCTCCGCTGCCCATGGTGACTCCCCCCTGTGTTACGAGGTCGCAATTTAGGCGGACTTCATTGAGCTGGGTCACAAGCTCCACTTTTAACCGAGTCAACAGTTGCTATATAGACAATGAAAAATAATTACACAGCCCAACTAGAGCAGACAGTATAGTACAACAGTTGGCGGTTACTTTGGGGATATGCTGCATTACCTTTAGGACCTTCAGTCTGGCTATATTTACAAATTGCACCTTTAAATTGAATGAAAAAAAAAGAGTGGTTATCTTATCACTAAGGTCTATATAACACCTGCTTCAGTCTATGAACCAATCATCACTAAATTACGAAAATGTCAGCCATCATTCTCCAACTGTACGTGTTGATTTGGACCACTGATTTATAAATGCAAATTCACCAGTCTGTGCGACTGGATGTGTATGTGTGCATTTGCTTGCATGTGTGCTGACATGCATCTGCAATCCTTCTGTAAATTGTCTCTTAAAATTAGAATTGACTGATTCAACTGAAATGAGTCACAGTTGACTGAATGTTACTGAAAAACTGTATGAAGCAAAGACACGCTGAAGCAACATGAGACAATAAATGAGCAGAAATGTAGAGATTACAAATGATCACTGGGTTGAATCCAAAGTGTCTTTGAAACTCACTCAGAACATTAAAACTAGATCAGATTAGATAATTTTGTCATTGACATGACAACATTTTTAAGATGACCTCTATTCTAACAGTTTCATTGCATATACCTGTCTTGTATGACTTGTAGGGCCCTCCAGGTCTGCCAGGTGCTGATGGGAAAACTGGAAAACTGGGACCCAGGGGAAGCCAAGGACCCCCAGGACCTCAGGGACCACATGGTCCAGCAGGAATCCCAGTGAGTGGGTACCTACCATCCACTGCTGTTTTTACTTATATATTCCAGACTTCTTATGATCTGAAAAGATCAAATCCATCAGTATTTCAAATTAAATACATGTGTATGAACACCAGTTTGACCTGTTGTTGCACATAAAAAAGTTATTTGATCATGATTGTTGGATGTCCTCAGGGCCCACAGGGTGCAGATGGATTATTAGGAGCTGCAGGTGAAAGAGGACACAAGGTAAACTACAATCAATAGAAGAATCATGGAATATGAGAGTTTTGTTGTGTAACCTTCAATTATGTTGACTTACCAAACTGATCTTGTAACCCCCAGGGTTTACCTGGCTTGCCTGGTGATGCTGGCCCCACAGGACAAGATGGACAACAGGTTGGTTTAGTTTTATAGCAAAGCACATATTTTCATACATCAATTGAAAGTACAGTAAAAAAAAAAAAGTAAACTATGAATAGAATGAAGAAGTAATCATAACCCTGTGGTTTAACATCTTGCATTGTTGGTCACATGGCATTTTTAGCCTGAAGTTTGGATCAGATTACCTGTTCGAGGTTTGTACAGTAGGTTGCGATATGGCGATTACGATAGGCACTGCTCAAACATGGGCCATAAATGTGATCAGTTACATCTTTAAGTCCATTCTCAATTTTACAGAAAACTATTCAGAAGAAGCTCGGTCAGATACTCTTATAATTTGTGGGAAAAAATTGAGTTAAAAAGTTGAAAACAGTGACTAAAACAGAAAAAAAGGGGGAAAGCCTTTATCATTTTTACACAGTTACTAAAAGGTTTGAACATGATTGTTTTTGGACCATCAGTGTGTTGGTCCACATTAAATGTGTGCCCTGACAACAGAGGAGATTATATTGTCAGCTGATGATTGTTTTGACTTTTCAATCATCAGGGTCTCCATGGCCAAACAGGAACTGACGGCCCACCCGGACGGAAAGGAGACCAGGTCAGTGATTACAGCAGCATCATTCCTAATGGCCAATCCACACAGGAGGCTTGAGCAGCATGTGTGCGTTGTGGAACCTCTTGCTTTTCATTTTGACGCCCGTAATAGCAGGTTAGAGCTGCCTGTGTGTATACACACACATGTAAGAGCCACAGCAGATCAGCAAGGTAGCTGTTACACTCTGCACACGCATTTTGTGTGGACCAGTTGTGTGTCTTTATCCCTGTTTGTTCATACTACAAAAAACTTAAGAAATCACTTTAAATTTGCTTGTTTGTACAACATGAGGCCACAATATTTTGTGTTTTTTGTGTGATGCAGGACGTACAGCGTAGCCCCGGGTGAAGTTCTCTGGTCAATAACTGTATCTGATTTCCTGTCCTCTCTTGTCGCCATGTTTTACAGGGGGACATTGGGTCTTGTGGGAAGCCTGGTCCTTCAGGGCCCCCAGGAGAGAGAGGACTTGAGGGCCCAAAAGGCTTGCAGGGACCACCTGGACCAGTGGGTAAAGAGGTAGGTGCATGTATCTGCTGTTTAAAATGATCTCCACTTTGAATAGTGTTCTCACATGAGACCAACTGCTGTCTCCTGAATGACAGAGCAGCTCTACAGGAGGTAATTTTCCAATTCAGTGAAGAATTACCTCCATCCTGTTTACTTTATAGCATCACACAAATAGTGTTATGGTAAACAGATGTGCTTGTTATTTCAGGTTTCAGTTGTTGATTATATATAACACTTCTGTGATGCCTTCAATAGGATGAGATGTGTGCTCCACAAGCCTTGAAGCATCTGGTAAAAAAGATCAGTCTTGAAAAACAGTCAGATGTTATCATAGATTTTCATCCATGTAGACTTCACGGTTGGACTTGGATTTAAAAAACAAGCAAAACAAAAAAGAAAATGAAGCAAATTACCAACAGAAACAAAATAAAACAACTGCAGCTTAATTTTTCCATTGTATCATCTTATGGTATCAAGCTTCTCATCGAACGCAAGAATGTCAATAAGGATATTTCTCAAACAATTACTCAACTCCAGACTCATTCATTCCTCCTCTGTAGGGTGATGCTGGGCTTCCTGGTGAAACTGGAGATCCTGGACCGAAAGGGGGGAAGGTCAGTATACTACTTTACTTTGCTGAAACCTGAGTAGGAAGATGAAAGTGTTGCTTTGACTCTGAGTGATGTTTACAGTTTTTGATTAGACTGTGGTTGTTGTTGGTAGGGTGAAGTGGGACCTCTAGGTCTGTCTGGTCATGAAGGCCCTTGGGGAGCCCTTGGGAAAAATGGCGAAAGGGGCCCAAAGGGGGAGAAGGGCCACATTGGACTAATGGTGAGTAGAGCTGCAACGATTAGTTGATTAATCAATTAGTGGATCGAAACAATCTTTGTCATGATTCTTTGTCATTCATGATAGTAAATGAAGAGGGACAACAGATGCAAATTAGCTGTTAGCTAACTCTGTTGCAATTATTTTTAATTGTGCGCTGTCCCTGTACAAATAAACTTTTAAATAAATAAATAACAGACTTTGGGTTTTGGACTGTTTGTTGGACAAACAAAACAACAATTTGAGTCACTTTGGTCTCTGGGAAATAGAGATGAACATTATTTTTACATTTTATTTAATTAATTAATCGTTAAAAAAATCATCCTATGAATCCAGAATGAAAATAATCGTTAGTTGCAGCCCTAATGGTAAGCAGAGTTGCACAGTTTTGACAATGTGTGTTTGGTATTTTTGTTACATTTTAATGGAAAGACATACTCCAAACATCCAAAATGTTTGGATTTGAGGACCACACTGTTGCACCTAGTGACATGTTCCTTCATTACCATAAACACACACACACACACACATACACACACACTGTATTTTATTCTGTCCAGCTCTTTCAGGAAACTACTGAGCCTTTTTAAAAATGAAACAATGTTATATATGTGTGGTACCAGCCATTGATGTGTAGAAACTGTTACTGATGTCATGGTCATCCTCTTAAACAGGGTGAACCGGGGCTGATGGGTGAAGTGGGACCTACAGGCCTGACAGGGTTACAGGTGAGTTTGTTGCTGTCAGTGACGTGCTGCTCTCAGTGGCCTTTACATTAACCTGTTCACGGCTTGGATTGATTAACCATCTGACAGATGTGTTTTGTTTTAACCTGTTTTTCCTGTCTTTTCACATTTTATAACTGATGTCAGTGTTTATGGTTTTCCTGTGATGTGTTTGTGCATATTTTAGGGAATCACTGGCCCTCATGGACCTCCAGGACTAGATGGACCTCAGGGCCAGAAGGTAGTATTGTTTTCCTTCAGTAACAAGCCACCGTCATATGCTCTCAATGTTGTTAATAATTCTATGATTCAAGTAAATCAAAACAGAATAAAGCAATACTGACAGAAACCTGAGGGCTGTATTACAAAGCGAGTTAACTGGTTTATCCAGGTAACTTCAGGAGTAACTTTGTGACGTCGGGTGTAACTTCACAGTTAACCCATACTACAAAAGGTGGATAAGTTTTACCCGAGGCTTGTTGCCATGGCAATTTACATTGCATCCCTAAACTGCTCCAAGCAGGTTGTCTTCATGGTTAACTCGATGTTACACTATCTACATCTACATTCATACAGGTAGACCACCATTTCTGATGGAGCAACACACCACTTCCCAAAGGTTGATGCCCAAAAATAACCCTAACACAGCAAAATACTAAGAAAATAATAACAGTCATGCAGCAGGGTCTCTGTGGATAAATACACTGCCACACACTTCTAATGGGTCATAAGTGACGATTCAGAAAAATTACTTCTGCATAAGTCAATGCATTTTAGGAAATCCTGCATATTATGCCTTTAACAAATGTGGACTACAGCAAAATCAACAGCCATGCTATTATGTTAACTTATCCTACATCAATGCGTATAGTTTTGTGTAAAGTGAATTGAAGCAGCTTAGAATTTACTTTCATAAAAAAAATCATTCTTACCTCAAGGTCAAGGTCATTAGTGTGAACTTTTGATAACTGTCCCAGGTTTTCACTGTGGACAAATGCTCCAGCTGCTGATGACAGAGATTAGAGAGTTTAATCAGTACTGGCTTTCAGTAATCACCTGATCGAGAGAACCCCTGCCTCGCCAGAGCACACACTGTACCCTTTCTAATACACCTTTTTTATATAAAGCTCATCACCCGCAGTGCTCTACTGTCAAAGTAATGTCATTGAAAAATGTTCATCCATCTCTGCAGGGGGAGTCTGGGCCTGTAGGAATTACTGGACTTCCGGGGTTAATAGGCCCTCAGGTAAACGCCGATTCCATTTAAAATTTTGTGCAACTGGGTGTACAGTACAGCTACAGAATATGACAAAAGCCATCTATATGCTCTCTGTTTGTCTTGTACATAGGGAATAACTGGAGCACGTGGTGTCAGAGGAGATACAGGGGGGCTGGGACCACCTGTAAGTATCCTCAAGTATTAGAAACCTTTGTTTGTTTGTCCAAATATCAGTTGGAGTGTAAAGACTACATTTTGAAGTGATTAAGATAGAAATCTAACTAATTAAGTGGTATTTAAGTTCTATTGGTCATCATAGTGTGTGATGGACACAAATGAAGCATTAATAATAGTAATAATAATATTTAAACAAGGTATTCACAGCAATGAAACCAATGTGCATCAGGTCCATCTAACCATCTAGCCATGCTGGTCTCGAGGGATGCACAATATTTATAGGACCAAAAGATTATTGGCCCAATAATGGGAAATTTATATTATCGGCTCTAATGAAATAATATCTAATAAATAGAGCTGATAATACAAAGCCCAAAGTGCTTTCATTTACGAAGCCTGGAGTGCAGGACTTTTTTTTTATGTAAATGAATGTCCGTTACCTTCATGCCCTTGCCACAGGAGTTCACACAATGCTGATTTAGGTGATCATTGCCAGATAAATTTCTCTGCATTTCACAGCATACAAGAGTTTTTAATCCTGTGTTGGTATCGGCTTTCCTGCGCTGGCTAACTGGTAGCAATGCATTTTAGCAAAGAGTCATTTTCCAGAGCAGAAGGGGGAGCAACCGAGTAGGTTTGTGTATGGGCTACACTACAACAACTAGGCAGTATGTCAGAGCCCATGGCATCATAAGCATGTGGACAGTGTTATTACTCTCACTGCCAGAAGGGGGAAACCAAAATTCTTCATTGCAGATTTAACAAGCACAGCATCAACATACTCTGATATAGTAGATGTTGGTATATACTTTTGTGTTTGTGATCTGCCAATACACAAGGAGAAGAAGAAGAAGTTTAACAGTTTTAACACAACAAATGTTTTTGGAGCTATGTAATATTAAATCATCCATCTTTGCTCACTGCATCTTAGCCTTTCTTACCCTCAGGTGTTCACAAACTACAGGCTGTGAAGTTCTTTTTAAACGAATGTCACAGGGAGGTTGACATCTAACCTTACCAGTAGCTCAAAATGTGTCTAATACTTTGGATTTTTACAAAATACTAAACATGTAAAGAGATGAATTATGTGTGCACTTTTTTGCATTAAACTTAAAATATTTAGTTAGAAGCTTGGTTTGCATTTGAATCCAGTCACCAAGCATCTCCTCCTTGTATCACTTCTCTGTGATGTCTGCATGTCAGGGTCCAGTGGGACAAGTTGGACCTCAGGGAGACAAGGGAGCTAAAGGGGAATCGGGGCCACAGGGGCCGAAGGGAGAGCCAGGAGCTCCAGGTCCACCAGGGGATCAGGTTAGTGAGGTTTTCATGCATCTACTGTATGGCATTTAGATATACATGAAATAAATGAACTAAATGGCATGTCTACATGGTGCTACATCTAAGTGATAAAAATGTATTGTAAATATTCATAAAAGCACTTGAATAATATGAATTTTCTGTGCAGGGTGATGATGGTCTGCCAGGAATCCAAGGTCCTCCGGCTCTGCCAGGTCTTGAGGTGAAAGCTAAACCACTATTGAGTATAGCATCAACACTTTGTCTAATGTTAATTACCACTGCACAAAATGACTATTTTCCCCCTGAACAATTCTAACTTTATTTGTTCCTCTTCCTTCTCTTTTTCAGGGTCCTCCTGGAGAGATGGGACCCCAGGGTTCTCCTGGTCCGACAGGGACTCCTGTAAGTGTTTGGATGTGTACAACACAGACACACTGAACGATGAAATCATATGTTGCCTTCAGCAGCTGGGCTATAATGACGCCATTTGTTTGGTAGTGATTAAATTTTAGTGTGTGTGTGTGTACCAGTTATCTTAACAGCAAAATGATAACAAACATGCTGCTTTGCAGGGAGTGCAAGGAAGACCAGGAGCTGAGGGAAAACAGGGCATGAAAGGGGAGAAAGTAAGATCCTGATGCTCCAGTGTGATTCTTTGTCTTTATCCATCTTAATATGCAATCTAGCATCTTCTTTTAAACATTCTAGCTTTCCACATCTTTTTACATTGGATATACTTAAAGTCAAAATAATTTAATCCAACTTGGAGTAATATCGATAAATTCAAGAAATCGTTGAAACATATAATCATACAATAGCAAAAAATTAAAGGAATAGTTCAATATTTTTGGGAAACACAATTATTTGTTTTCTTGCCAAACGGTTGATATTGCCTTCATTTTGCTTTTAAATATGAAGCTACTGCCAGCGGCCAATAAGTTTACAGTATCTTAGCATAAAGACTGGAAACAGTTAGCCTATCTGTATGAAGGGTTAGCTGTTTCCATCTGTGTCCAGTTTTTATAGTTATCCTATAGACATGATTGTTGTATCGATCTTATTATGTAGCTCTCTGTAAGAAGAGAAATAAACATATTTCCAAAATGTTAAACTATTTTTTAAAGCCTTTCTCCACCTCCTGTATGCATTTTAAATTCAACAAAAGTCTGATCGGGGCCAAGGCTAGCTTAGTAGCACCCTCAGCTGGTTTGCCAACACTGTGAAGAATGAAGTGAAGAGCTAAACCTGCCTTTAACCAGTGTGGGGTGTGAATAGTTTTGGCCACTTAATGTCAGACTATCTCAATATTCTCAGCATGATCTAATCAAATGGGACAGTTAGTTTTGCAGCAGCATTTCCATTTCCATACCAGTTGGACCTCTATATACAGTCTACCTGAATGTGGAAACAGCTCAGAAAAGTTTTGTGTTGAATTCCTCTTTAGTGCGCACAGACATGCATTGGTATTTTCTGACTATTCCCACTGAAATGCCTTTATGTGTTCTATTCATTACATTACTGACAGCTCAAAAATAACACTGCAGCTGCTAAATGTCTCATTTTCCATTTGGAGGTTGTCCAAAATCTCCTAATTTGTTTGTGTTTTACCCCAACAGGGAGACGATGGCAAGAATGGATCACCAGGGAAGACAGGTCATGTTGGAAGGAGGGTAAGTTTTGCAAGTGAAATGCAGTTCAAAATAATGTAAAGATGTAGCAAAAAAAAATTCACAGTTGTGATGAATCCAAGAAGGTCAATATACTGTGATTATCTCTGTTTGTAAGACTAATTGTATTACAAGTGAGTAACAAAAGAGCCTTTGTTTGGTGTTTAAAACATGAATAATGAAGCAGATATTGTTACGTTCTGTGCTGGAAACACTGGAGACGGGGGTTTGGACCCAAACGCAGAGACAGTAGGCAAAGCAGGATTAAATAACTGATTTATTTAACCAAAGGTGCCTCACAAGTCTATAGGCAGGTGAGGGTCAAAAACATGAACAGTCAAGAAATAAGCGAAATCCAAAAACATAAATAAAGATAAACAAAAACACTTGAGGAACTAAAGACTGGAAACACTGGAAGTAAGGCACACAAGGTAACATGCAAGGTAACTTACGCAACGAACTGGCACAGAGGAAAGGGGAGACAGAGACTTAATACAGGGAGGACAATGAGGAACAGGTGAAACCAATCGGGGCGGAGCAGACAATCACAAGAGGAGGGAAAAACTAACAAGACACAGGTGATGAAATGCAAGACAAGAAACAAGAGGAAG
>JBBPCS010003496.1:0-12234 GCA_037974645.1 Hollardia meadi
CACACACACACACACACACACACACACACACACACACACACACACACACACACACACACACACACACACACATTTGATTGCATACTACAGTGCTCCCTTGTGTACACATATATACATGTAACCTTTCATCATTGCAGAAGTGACCTTTTCTCAATTTCCTTTTGACTTCAGGTTCATGTGGTAACTGATGACAGCAGCTGTATGTATGGTCAGATTCTGGAAAAGAATAATAAGAAAAAGTACAGAGTATTTCTCTTGAACTTGTACATTACCAACAATATCAATAATATTGTTAATGCTCAAAAAACAATCAAATAGGTTAAAGATGGAAATAATGGCAAGGTATATACAAAGGTTTAAGTAAATCAAGTGAGAGTATAAAACGATCATCTTCCTAAGTTGCAAACAGAGCAGTACAGACTTTAACGTGTTAATTTACTCATACAGAGCTGATGGGACAAATGGTGAGGACATAAAGACATTAACAACAGCAAAAACAAAAACAGTTGACTAAAAATATGATGCATAAACAACAATGACTTCTCATGATGTTCATATTTAATTGGACAGGATATGTTGACAGCAGGCCTCTGGTGCTGTTCGACCTTTATAGGCAGATTTGCGTGATGCTGATGAGGCCCATGGTTCAGTACACAGGCATGCCTACAGAGCACCCTACCACATACGCACTTCATGTTCCTCAAATGGATGCATCCAGACTGCTGCACCCAGCCCGCTGCCCTGTGTGATTGTGCACAATGAACAGCTAATCAAAAACAGCTAAATAGCTTGTGCACAACAACAACAACAACCTCAGAGTGACAGACAAGCTTCCTGTTCTCAAGCTATTTGTTCAGTCTAATTTTATTAAAGCATAATAGAGTCAGGAATGATAAGTCTATGATGATGTTCGATGCCGTTCAGAAGCTGTGTGTTCTTTCCTCCAACTTGATCCTTCAGTTCAAGCATGGGCATCAAATACTTGAGATTATGCTGTGGGCTATGTGTGTAGGTGGTGAAAGCATTATAGATGGCATACTAATAGGAAGAAAATATTTTTCCAGTGGAGAAAACATTTTGTCATGACTCAAACACTGCATTGGCTGCATTACTGCTGTGTTGAGTTTACACTCTGTGGTTAAAAAAAAGTTGTTTTTGCTTGATTGCTCCTTATTTAACTGTCATCTATCATTGCCGTCTGGTGAGAAAATAGGCTTCAAGTGTTTGTTATAAAACACAAAATATGTAACATCTGCCCCTAGGGGTCTCTCAATCCAAATAATAAAACAAAATAGAGTTTGATGATGTGGTGAAATAGCGTGGGATTGTGGGAGTTGTTGTTTTCATTGTTAAACAAATGACAGAAACAACAGCGACAGAACGTAGAGCAAATGACAATGAATAATCGCTGGTGGGCCTCAGAGCCTCATCTAATGGGCCTTGGAGGCAGTGGTACTGCCAAATGGTGCAATTAATGTTACTATTATTGTACTTTGTAATTAAAAAAAATTTTTTATATCTAAAGATGCTCCAGAACACACATAAACAAAAAAAGCTGTATTTAAAATGCACAATTTCAATGACCATTTAGATTTGAAAATCACCAGACAAACAACATTCTCTCAAAACTAGCTAGCTTGTAGGTCACATTATGATTTTTCTGTCATTAAATTGGGAAGTTGGTCCTCAGAAATTTCTTGGCAATCAGAAATTGCGCCTGAAGTTACAAAAGGTTGAGAACCCCTCTGTATTACTTGTGTATTTTTACTGCCTTGGCCTGAATCGAATTTCTAGTTATACTACTGAGCCACTAGGACGACTCTTCTTGAAGACAATAAAAAGTAGATTTTTTCACACTCATACTTTTTTTGAATACTTTTCTCTGTTTTACTGACTACTTCTTTTTTTTTGCATTAACACAAACATGGTAGATAAATCACATAACAAATCTGAATCTGCTAACTGTGCTTTGTGCTGAGACAACAGCGTGCACTTTCAGGATCTTGTATTGTCTGCAGTGATCCCAGCATGTGGCGCTGTGGGTAGGATCCCCCCTATATTCAAGACAACATCTTTAGCAGCCTCTCTAATCCTCTCTTTTCCAAGCTTTGAATGTTGCAGACTTATCTAGGTCTCAAGAATACACATTCGTCCAAATCTTGAACGTTTAAACCGTTGACAGTGAGCTGAAAAATGCAATGGATCAACAAGGCAAAGGGCATGAGCGAGGACTTTTCCAGTTGAAAATGTATTCAGCTGTACAGGATTAGCCTGTGAAAGCACACTGTGGTTTTTCAAAAAGGAAAGAGAGGACTTGAGCTAAGGGGAAGTGAGATTTTCTCAATACTCATCACTTCAAATGCAACCAGCCTTAACCTGACACCATCTCATTGCACCCTGACTGTCTTCAGAGCTTCTGAAACACACGTTCACTGTAAGGTAATGGTCGGTGCATTTGGCACAGTAAATTCTCGCTGAACCATAATTCATTACAGTGATTTAAAAACATATACAAAATGCTCTTTTCATTCCTCTCTCATCACAGGAGAAGACGGGTTGGCTGCAGAGCAACAGTGTTTGAGATTCTTGCTTAAGAACACTTGAGCAGAGTGGGCACTCGTTGACATGGGAGCTTGAATGTGCGTCCTACAGTAGAGGGTCTGTCTCCTGGCTCACTGCACCGCCGAGCACTCGGCTGTTTTTCTTTTCTTACTCTGTCCAACAGACCAGAGGAAACTGTGCAAGCAACACATTTTTTGCGGCTTTAGGATTGATCAATTTGTATGAACCATGAATCAAATAATAAAGTATAATGTGATAGGAGTCGCAAGTAATGAACCTAGAGAGAGTTTCTCACAACTAAACCGCTTTTTCACATGTAACTGCTTATTGTGCTAAACTTAATTCTTGGTTCACCCTCACTGCTCTCATTACATCTTTCCATCTGTGACAGGTGGCTGTTTGCACTGAAAAAGCTCTAAAAAAAACAAAGCTAAAAAGCCACATATTTCCATCAGGTGTTGGTGGAGACCAAAACGGAGTTTAAACAGAGTAAATATTGTATTAACATTCACCAGCTGGCCAGAAACATGACTCAAACGGATGATACAGTTGTCCTTTAACTGCTGGATGTGTAAATAAGCAACTGGCTGCTGACAAGTTTACCATATTAACTTTAGAGATGGTTTCCACTGACCTTAAAGCAGTTATTGCAGTTTTAAAAGGATCATTCAAATTTTGGTTAAATATGCTTTTTTTTGGCTTTCTTTCAGGAAGTGTGATGAGAAGATCAATATTAAGCTCATGCCTGTGCGTTAAATGCAGACCTGTAGTCAGGACATGGTTAGCTTAGCTTAGCATGAAGCCTAGAGGTGTGAGGGAACAGATTACCAAAACCTCAAATGTTGAACATATTGTGTCTCAGTATTTCAACCCATAGACAAATAGAAATGTTAAAGAAGAAGGTTTTGGTGGAAAGTTACACACTGCAACCGATGTTTAGCAAACACACGTGATACTGAGGATGGACGCCCCAGTCTCAAGTGAAGTCCGGAGATTTGTGCACCCTTCATCCACTCTGACCCCCTCCCATGCAGGAACTACATACTGTAATGTTGCCGTTCCTATTTCAAAGGAAGTATTGCCTGAGAACATAATCCAGGCAGCAATTACACTTCTCCTTAAAACATAATTTGACAAATGAAATTAAAAGCTTTTATGGCCTCTTGTTTTATAGAACAGTTGTTCAAGCTCAGAAATAGTAAATACTGAGTCACCTTAATATTGAAAATATTTAACAGTAAATGGTTCCAAATATAACTGAGCCAAACACCCACTCTTCTCTTCAATGTGGGGCTTTCTCATTGTCCAACACGGAAAAAGAGAGTGCCTTGTTCTCAGTTAATAAATAACTGTATTTTGTCCGCGTTGTGCTGTCACATGTTAATGTGCTGTTGAAAATTGCCTCAAGTTCCATACAGAAGCATTTCCTATCCCCCCCCCCCCCTCCCAATCACTCCTACTCCTCCTCCTCCTCCTCACCAGCTGAACATTTGCTGAAGCCCTCTGCAATCCTCTCTTAAGTCTATTCAAGCAGAGAGGACTGAGATTCGCGGCAGAGCTGAGCTGAGAGAATTCACTTTTAATTAAAGCAGAGAGATCCTCTGTGCTGAGTGAAGGTGGGAGAAGAAAAGGGAAAACAGCTCTTTTCCTCTTATATAGGTATATAGATATTCTGTAAGGCCCTGAATGAAGAGCTTTGTTAAGGTTGGATAGTGGAAGACATCATTTGATCTCCCATTGACAGCGCCTCGCCGCTGCAGAAGAATTACGTCTTTTTATGAAGCCATTAGAGGGGACTGTTTCAAGTGATTGTTTGGGAAATGTCCATCTACACGGCCAACTGGGATCTGGTAGCAGCAGCTACAGTGTGGGTTTGAAACTCACACAGCAGGATTCCGGGATATTTCTTTTCTGTTTGGAGCTTTGTGACACATCATTAGCGCCAAGACTTTTGTCTTTCCTGTTGGCATCAAAGTTTTTTCCCGCACATCTGTCCCCAAAATAGTAGTTCTCCTTTCATTTTTTAAAAATTTCCCTCATATTAACAAACAGACCAAACAAGTCTACGATTAGGAGAATTAGTGCCAATCCAGATTTAGCACAAATCATTTGCTCAGTTTTTGTCTTTTTGCTCATGCCTAATTGAACTCTGCTGCTTTGTGTCCACAGTCAAACTGGAGCTATTATTCCTACACTTTCTTTGTGTCACTGTATACTTGCGGAAAACGTTCACTCCATTACAATGCTGTAGCTTAATGTTACTGTGCACCAGTCAAAGAAGAGGATTACATTGTTTTTAGACCCTTTAATTTACCTCTTCTCTATCAGAGTAAAAGGTTATCACTGAGCTTAATGGAACATTGAGTATTATCAGGATTACAATGAGCTCTTCCCTGCAATCCTGGGCTTAATTTTAAGCCTAATATGGTGTGCTTAAAAACTCTTTTCAGTGATTGGTCTGTTCAACCTCTCCAATGTCAAATGCACTGGTATTTATAATTGCCCAAAGGGGGAGGATAACGAACAGCAATCATATCATGACAGCAAAAGACAATATATTAATCTCTTCAGTAAGCGCCTGTTTCAAAGTGGAACAAATTAGCTAAAAACTTCATGAGGCATCAACGTCTTATTGGTGATGTGCATGCTCTATTCGTGTATGTTAACTGAAGTCATTTTAGAGTTGAAAAATATACTTGTTAGTGCTCATTTTTAGGTCAATCATATCTTTGCAGTGTCTGTACTGCAATTTCTTGTTAGCCAACAAGATATCGATATATAGGATGATAATCAACCAATACTGTACTGAAATTGGTTGAGATCTAGTTTTCACCAGGCTTTCCATGAAGAGCTGACTGGTGTTGATGCTGCAAAACACGACAGCCGCTAATCCTGACTTTGCAGTTTTACGTTCTCGCAGTGTTTGGTTTTCTTTCGTACGCGATTCGAGTCCTCTGATCCATTTTTCATTCCCATCTCGTCCCACAGGAATGATTGACATCTTACTTGCTGTGAAAAAAAATTAAATATGTAGAATCAACAAACCAACCAAATGTTTTGACTGTGTCGTGGAAAAGTTGCTGAAAAGCTTTGACGTATTTGGACTTAAAAAAACGTATATTTTGTAAGTTACACATAAAGTTTACACTGTCACATCATTCGGTGCACAAAGTGTGCCTGTGTGCTTTGTGTTTGTTCATTTTTATCACACGTTTGTTCCACATGTTCAAGACCTCCTGACAGATTACAGATAGACCTTCTTCACCTTCTGCTAAATAGCACACTGTATGAAAACAATATTGTGTATAGAGAAACACAATTTTTTAGAAACTTCATCACAGGGTATGTGAAGTGGCACTTTAAAGTGTCAACACGGAGGTAGAGGTGGATGTCATCTGTAGAAAATGGTCCATAGTCGTCTTGTTGATCCCTGCGTTCCAAGCTTCATATCTGTGAACTGCACAGAGATTCTTGCAGACATTTCTGCTGATGAGCTTCCTTCTGAGTGGCCAGCAGTAATTAAGTGTATTGGGCATTAAGCCAGTCACTAATGCATGCACACGCTGAGATCAAACACGGGTTTAATTAAAATGGCTGAAGCGAAAACATGAGGCCCAAACTGTAGCACATACCGTGGTAACTTTGGCCAAAACCTGAGCAAAGAAAACTGCTTTGACAGTGTGATCCTGTTGTTATTGGAAGCAGTCATGTTCACTCCACAGTTTTCAGGGGTCAGGGGCTCGTAAGAGTTGCCATCTGCGCTGAGCAAGCCAACTGAATCTGTTCTGCAGAGCATCCAACTGGTTCACTGGAGCTTCCTCAGGTTAGCATGTGGACTGCAGTCTTTTTCTAGACAGCAAAAACTTTTTCTTATTGTTACACCTGAATCACAATTTACATTAATTTGGTGGCGCAATTCGTTTTATTCTTATTATTTATAAAATCCTCCTGTAATGAGACAGCTTTGCAAGTGTAGGATGGTGTGGAACAATCTCTGTAAACTTGAACGCAAGCATGGCCAGTGTTATCACCGCGGGAGGAATGTGATCTTTAATTTGATTTGATTTGACAAACACGGCTAACGGCGCACTGGCAGGCCAAGCACACTAGGAGAGCAGAAAGACAGGCCCCAGGGTGAGGGGAGGGTCAGGGCTGCTGCAGCTAACGCCGTTAACCCTTCTGCTGCTGAAGAGCTGAAGCAATGAAGCAGAATTTTTACAGGATGGGACTTGTTGACAGTGTATGCACGTAAGTACGTAGTAAGTAAAAAGGACAATGAGAGAAGACTCGGAGGGTTTCCTTTCCCACTAAGGCTGGTAGCAGTGCACCGGATAACCTCTTCTTCCTGCCACTGTTAACGCCATTTTTTAAAATCCCAACATTATGTGTTTTTTTTTCCCTTGAAAAGCCCACTGTTAATGTCCATCAGTGTTGCTTTTACTTTGGATCAAAGATAACTTCACCGACATTTCACCATACAGTTGTTTTCCTGTATTTTAAAAAAAAACTTTTACTGTTGTGAAAACACAGCAAGAAAAACATATTTCAAACTGTGGGAGGATATCACAGCTAATTTAATTCAGCTGGTGTGATGTTGCACTGGGGAGTTAAAAAGCCTCACCCAGTGAAAAGAATGCTTTTTGGAAATGGAGAGAAGCGGAAAATGATTACATCACTACCAAGTAACAAAACTGGGTAGTTCATCCGCTTCGATCACAACAAAATGTCCAACTCCTACATATCCAACCTCCTCAGCTCAAATCTGTTTTGTTCAGCTTATAAAAATGAGTATCAGAAACTTGTATCTATTGTCTTTTTACATCTTGCATAAAGTTTCTTTCCTACAAAACGACAAAAAATATTGCATAATAACACAGAAGCTTTTAACTGCTGGTGTCATCTCTGTCGTAGCACAGATGTGTGTCAGGTCTTTCTTATGGCAACATGACTTCTTGTTTGTTGAACCCACCAGTGTAGGTGTTGTTTCTGAGTTGACCACAGCTCTCTGTACTTCATCCCTGTCTGTGCCTGGTCAATGAGTCCCAGGACAGATATGAAGAATATTTATGGATTGACTTGTGGAGCCATTTCCCCGCAGCATAAGCTGAACTGGCTGTCGGCCTGCTCGCCAAAGATTAACTTTGACGTTTCCTCCTCTAAATCCGCTCTGATTAAATATTTGCTGGCTTATTTAATATAATGTGAATTAATGGTCAGTCAGTGAGTTCATGTCCACTCCACTTGAGCAGTTGCCATGACTTGGCAAAAAGACCTCTGCGGGACCTCATTTTTATTCACTAGTCCTGTTTTTAGCTTTAAATGTGAATTTTCACCCATTGCAGCTATTAATAGCACACACTTACAGTATGTAAAGCTGTAATGTGTGGGTCTGATTTTAGGAACGTTAGCGGCATGACTCGAGGGATGTCAGTGTTGGTCTGTCAGTCGTTCAGTCCAGACTGAAAGATGTCAGTAACTATTGGACTAACTGTTGGCGTTAAATTTGGTCGCTCCCAGGATGAACTGTGATAACTTTTCAGGCCTAATTAGCAAATATTAGCATGCTTACACACTAAACTCACCCGGTGAACACGTTTAACATTATACCTGCAAACATCAGCATGTTAGCATTGCCATTGTGAGCATGTTAGCATTTCACCTCATACAATATGAAGGACTCATACAATTGCAGCCACTCCATCCACGCTGTTATTACTGTCATTTGAACCTGAAAATTAGCCACCAGTTCAATTTCATTTGTGTAACTAGGGGCGTATGAATTATTAACACCAGTAATTAACCTGTGTGTGGTCCTGTTGCATGGCACTGTGGCTGTGTGACACATGCACTGTATCCTGTTCACCCTGAAAAGAAGGGCCTCACCACTTTTTAGCTATAGTCAGCATAACATGCAAACACAAGCAATGCTCTCATGTGCATCTTTGCTTTCATTTCCACCAAGAGGCCATGACAGATTTTCAGGATACTATTTCCTCCCATGTTGGTTATAAGAGAAAGAGGGGTGTTGAAATATGCAGTTTTATTTTTCTACTTAGGCATATTTACCCTGTACCTCACCTAGATATGATTACATTTCTCTAAGGCAAACACATTATTCAGTTTGAAACAAAGACCAGCTTCTTTGAGAGTTACTGCATCTTATTTGTCCTGAAATATGAATAATTTCTCCATCGACAAGGAGAAAAACACAGGACTGGAACATTGCCATGCTTACAGATAGTGTCTGTGAGTCACCTGAAAGTGATTCCCTATGGAATAGAGGCTTTCCATGAGAATGAAAATATCACTGAAATTAACACAATTCAATTCAGACACAATGTTCTAAGGAATACATTGTGAAACAGGTGTATTTGTTTTCCTGCAGAGGGCTAAGTGAGAAAATGGATACTCTTCAGTCTGTTTAATATAAAGCTTGGCCACCAGCTGAGTTTATAGCTCACCTGACAAGTCAGCTGTAAACACTAATGTACAGTAAAACCAGAATTTGTTGTTTTTACCTCTCTGCTTGTGTACGCATTAAACAAGCAAGATATAATGTGTTCAATAGTGAGCTTTAGAGATATTTTTGAATTTAGGCTATAGGTGTTACCATATTTTATGCTAAGCTAGCTAACCGGCTGCTGGCTCCAGCTTCATATTTTGTGTACAGTCATGAGAATGGTATCAATCTTCTTATATAACTCTTTAGAAAGAAAGCAAATGAACAGATTTCTCAAAACCTTTAACAATTCGTGGACAGTATTTTTCCCCCTTATTTTGAAACTGTGAAGCCTGAACAAAGCCTTTTTATGTCGTTAATCCTGAGTTTGACCCCTCCTAATATGATTAACTTAGTTTTCTGAGAACTTTGACTCTTAAGTCTCTTTTATGCACTACCCGGAACATGCAGCGTTTGATTTTGGAACTTAATTTGACTGGGGAAAGACATCTGTAATGAAACCCGTCCTTGCAGGTACTTTAAAGTTACTGAACAGGATACAGTGGCAAAGATTTCAGAAGTCAGACAGGGTGAGGGTTGTCTTTGTGCCCAGATGCTGCGGTTTGAGCAGAAAGTGATCCATTTCTCCTTGAGGGTCCCAGACTCTTCGCAGACAACCGGAGGGAAAAGTAGAGGAGCGGAAAGCCAAAGGGGTGGGGTGGGGGTGATGGTGGTGGTTGTACGGTGCCATTGAGGTTTCAGGTGACAGGTGTTCTGCGGATTTGTCCTGGGGCAGACAGAGAGCCACAAGGGCGAGTGTCCCCTCGAATGTTCTGGAAAGTTCCCTGACCCTGAGGAGTGTTGCATTACACCTTCCAATTGTAGCCTCCTGGCTCGTCCCAGAACAGAGACTCCTTTCAGGGAGGCTACAGAGAATGTGGGATTCAGCCCCCCCCCCCCCCCAAAAAAAATTGCAGTAATCATTGTAAAATCTTAAACAGAAGTATGATAAGGAAAAGAGAACTGATTGCAGCATAAGCTCTAGATTTAATAGATGAGTAGACCTAACTTGCAGGTTTTTAACTTCTGCATTCTTTGAAAATCAAGAGACCCTGTTTGCTCTTTTCTGTAACACATTAACATGGATTATCATCACCTTAGATCATCTTGAATGTTTTTAATTCCCTCCTTTTCCCACACACATTAGTTCCCAAAGACATCAGCAAAAATGCGGCAGGGTAGAGTTTCGTTTCTGTTTTCCCCTTCTGGCTTAAGCTAATTTATTAAAGATAACGTGGAACTCTGAGCTTGTTGCAGTAAAGCTCTTCTGTTTTGTGAATAAACCAACAACAGAAATTAGTTTCCCAGCTTTGATTTGTCTTTGCCGATCGTTGTTCCAATTTGTGTTCTCATTATTGTGAGTTTGACAGAATACACAAGGATGAGGACAGTTGAACTCGTGAGTCCATGTTATAGTAGCATTATAATGGAAACCATATTGTTTGAACAAACAGTTTCTTCTTGGATCGTGTTAAAGCTGAGCAGGAAGTTTGAGATTTATTTCCTTGCAGGTGATGTACTAACTTCATCCTTTTGAAACCTGCTCATGTTATTTCTTCTGTTCCATGTACGATAAAGTTTGCTTAGGTGTACACTTATCCTTCCTTTTCTGTGTGTGTCTTTACTGCAGATGGTGAGTCACGCCCTCTCACTCCCGGATCGTCTCAGTGAATAGCCAGCCGCACAAAGATGAAAAAGATCTCAGCTCAGCTGCTAAATAAAAACCTTCTTCCTTCTGCACTGCGTGGGAGAAAGTGCCACTGCTGAGCTGGTGTGGCATCTCTGTAGGCTGATAATTGGAGTGAAAGCAGTGTTGGGTGATCGTCTTTCCCTCTGAGCTGCTCACCTTTCATGCCGTGGCCCCTGAGCCGCTCTCAGGGCTGGACTGTCAGCAGGAACGCAGAGAGACGTGGACATGATCAGCAGAGCTGATGTAAAATCACCTTCCTCATGAGACTGAAGATGCATACATGAGCGAAAAGTCATGCTATTGTTTGGATGACCTTCATACATGATTAAGACACTTTAATTGACTTTTTCTTCATTTTATTTTGGGCTCGGTGGGGCTGTGTGGTGAGAACAGGGAAAGTTGGTGCTGATTCTTCTGCTTTATGAGTTTTCATCATTGCGTAAGTGTGTCTGAGTGGCAGGGGGAGCCAGCATGGTCAAGCCTCTGCTGAAGATACAGCGCTATTTCCGCAGGAAACCGGTCCGATTCTTTTCCCTCATCCTCCTCTACCTGACTGCCGGGAGCCTCGTCTTCCTGCACGCTGGCTTCGTTGGGGACAGTGGTCCCGGGGGCAGAGGGGCCCGGGACTCTGTGGTAGCTTCAGAGATGGGCAGCCAGACTTCATTGTCAGACGCTCGTGGGCTTGGCATCATTAGTAGAGTTTTTAAGGAGACGCGCAGACCGGGACGGAGGTATGGTCCTCCGTGGATGAAAAAGGCCAGTGAGAAGGGTCAGGAGGTGGTGCGCAGGGGGGGAGACTACACCAGCAACTGGAACCGTGCACTTAAAGGACGGAATGCCAAAGACATGGATGATGGAAGAGGTGGGTTATAAGATTTCACTATTGTCCATAGTGGTTGAAATATTATGTGGGCTTCTCCCACATAAATAATCTTTTAAAAGAAGTACAGCAATTCAATGCAGTGTGCACTCATGAATAGAATTTACTGGTTCAATAAATTAATTTTAAATGAGGGAATAATCACAATATGATACAATATGTGTTGCAACATTAATGATTTAGTGTGTGTGCCGAGATAATAATTTCAAATATTATCTGAACCATTATTATAATAACCTCCCATTGTTTTGTCACAGTTGTTAATCGGAATATTTAACAAATGATAAGAAATTAATTTTTTTAATTACAGGCTGATTTATAATGCACATCCACTGGCAAACACACAGGCAGCATTATCCCGCAAACACTTCATGTTAATATGACATTGAGTCAAAGTGGTCTCTGATTACGAACTGCACCATGTTAATGACTGAGAACCTTTAGTTGTAATTGATCACGTAGTAAACCTCTTGAGAGTGGAGAGAGATGATGATTATGATTCAGCCCTGTCTTGTCTCAGAGTGAATCCTCCACACACACACACACACACACACACACACACACACACACACACACACACACACACACACACACACACACACA
>JBBPCS010003497.1:0-12233 GCA_037974645.1 Hollardia meadi
CATTCATGTCCCATCATCAATGCATGATACTAACTTGACATCTTCCCTGGAGTCTTTGTGCTTTCTCGTCTCGCAGGCTCCCATGGATCATGGTTGGACCTACTGCTGTAGTCCTGCTGGACGCCCACTGCTATTATTATTGTTATTATTATTATTATTATTATTATTATTATTATTATTATTATTATATCATTATTATTATTATTATTATTATATCATTATTATCATTATTATTATTATTATTATTATTATTATTAATATGATGAATATTTCTTACTATATTTAAAAATATATCTCCAACAGCTACTACTATTTTTAACAGTGGTAATATTTCTACAGCTTTTATTATTACAGTAGCTTTGCATCTGTGTTTGTGCCTGTCTCCCCACTCCCCCCTATTCCTATATAAATAAAATTTGATTTGATTTGATTTGACTAAAAATTAGTTTAATAGGTCACAGTGACCTTTGACCTCTGACCATGAAAATCTAATCAGTTCATCCTTGGGTCCAAGTGGACATTTGTGCCAATTCGAAGAAATTCCCTCAAGGTGTTCCTGAGATATCACGTTGACAAGAACAGGACAGAGGGACAACCTGAAAACCTAATTCCTCCAGCCACAGCTGTTCCCGGCACAGAGGCATAACAACAAGGTGTTTATTTACACCTTTGTCTCCATAGTAATGGCTGCCAAGGCTCATTTTAACCCATCCGCCAAACTGATGGAAACAAATCCTTTGAAATAGTGTAAATCATTCAAACTGGTGGTCGTACCAGAAACCTGGAGAGTCCTGTGTTCAATATAAATTTTTGTGTCAACATTCAAGATTCAGGTTCATAATTTTTTATTTTAGGTGTCTACTAAAATAAGTTTACATGCTTTAATGTTCAAGAACCACATTATTTTTCACATATTGTCCATACAGTCATGTGTCTGAAATGGTTGAATTTAGCCCCTCTCCTGAAAAGACCCTTCTACTCTCATTAGACTCCGGCTAGATGCACTTCCACTGTAAATACCACCACAAGAACTGCACCACCACCATAGCACACATCAGAGCAGGAGCATGACCCGTATTAACCTTGTTGTATTACCCTTGTCAAGGACAGCAGCTAACAGCACCTATAACAGCACCTCTCAAGGACTTCCCATATGATGAGGGCCATGGAAGTGTTCAATAAACAATAATAAAAAAAAACATATGTAAAACAATGATGTCTACAATTTATTCAGACCCAGCCCCACACACAACAAACCTCTGGTTCCATAGGAAACACTGAAACTACATATTTACAGTAAAGATAAAAGATGACAAACCATCTCTGAGTTAATTTTGGTTCAACTCTGTGGCCGCTGCTTTCAGTGTCATTTAAGGATACAAGTTACACACAGAAATGGAAATTTACATGAAATGTAAATCGATCTCACTCAAAATGAACTCATCTAGGTTATAAAATAAATGACGTAGAAAACAATTTCCTCCCCCGCGACGGAGATTTTCAACCTTTCAAACCTTTTTTTTCAGTTTTGAAATATTCATATTTTCATCTGTGAGCCTGTGTTGATCTTTAAATGTTGATTAGAGTGACTTTAACCACATAATCTATGGTCAAACTATTAAAATTATCACATGACCATGGAATGTAAGTGGAGTGGCTGGTAAGTGGACTTCTGAACATACATGATTTGTTTTTTTATTTGATTAATGAAGAACCTTCAATAATAACATATTCACTTAGTCCTTTATTTTCAGCCCGTTCATGTCATAGTTCTATTTAATTATATTGTTTTGTGATTTTAGATCCTGATCAGTCAGGCACAGGTCCAGTCTAAAGTCCTTATTTCAAGTGACGGAAGATTGACTCAGATAGTCTCATGTCTGACTGGCAGAGTAATGTGCAATTTATTTTTAACATCACGAGGTGTGGTCTACTCTGTGACGCAACCATCGCTGTTCTCTTGAACATGCTCTTTGGTAGCTTCAAACTTCCTGTCATGTGGGTGGAGTCTCTTTGCCCATATAGCGTTCAACTCAAACTGTCAACCACAGACAAGAGCTGCATCTTCCTCTTACTGGTGAGTTTGGTAACTTTTATTGTTTTATTAATACAGTAGTTTGGCTTTTTAACTCTTATACCACACAACAAACTGCATTTTACATCAAACATTTTGTGAAAAAACATATTTTATTTCATACTGTCTAATGAAGTCAGACTACTATAATATGAAAAATGTCTACATAGCCACACCACTGTAACAATATGGGAATTCAAATGAAGCCAAATGAGGAAGACAAGCTTCTTGCTTTCTGAAAGGAAATTGACTGAATCAACTAATGACTAACACATTTTCACAAACAGGACAAGGTTATAGCCAAGTATATGGCTGGGCTGCTTTTGGTCAGTTTACCAAAATATGGCCAATTTGTTCCAGGGGTCAGTGGTAGTGTCTATAATGTGAATTTTTGGACATTAAATGCTCATGTGCAATTTTCTGTAGGCCCCACTAATATTTGTTCTGAAGTAACAGATCACATGACATGGTTTAACTATGCTTCAGTCAAACATTCAGATGTTTGATTTGAAAGATTGTAATTCTAACTACTTAATGATCTGTTTACACCCCCTGCTGTTTCAGGACTTTCTGTCTGTGGATGTCTTTGTGTTTTGAAGACGTGTTCTGTTATTTGGGCTGGTTTAACTGTGTGCTCTCCATTGTGCCTTTCATCACATGGATAGCTGTTTTCTCTTTTGCATAACCAGATAGATAACTTATAATAAAGCAATTGACAACCAGCTGTTCATTTTCACGTAGATGTTTTTTTACTTTAATTTTGAATCCTTTACAAAATCTAGATAATAAAATTCGATATAAAACGTAGGTTGCATCACTTCCAAAGGCTTTTATTACACAGTCCTGGCATCAGAGTCAGAGTAGAGTATAGAGGGTATAGAGTAGTAACAACATAATGTAATATAAACTAAACAGATACAAATTAGACCACAGACCCCCAGTTGATACGATTTTGTCCCAGGGTCCCTCATCTGATAAGAATTTAGCTTTTAGATGTTTAATTACAGACAGTGTATGAAAGCCATGACTAATATAGTCATCCATTCTGTCAGTGTGTTACTTATGGATGGAAGTAGAGTGAAAATAAATGATTCCCTGTTTTGCTGGGGACCCCAGACCCCACTCCAAACAAAAAACAAAAAAAACACTGATCTAGGCTGTAGGCAAACTTATTATTCTCAATAATATTTTTATATTTAATTTTCACCTGCTGCCACGTTCTTTTTTCCTCACTCAAGTTGTGCTTTTTAAAATGCCCCCTCCCAAATTAAAAAGTTGGGGGTAGCACATGCAGTAAAGGGCCAGAGATTAGAATCGATCCCACATCACTTTTGTGGACCCCAGCCACTACATGGAAGGGATGCCCTAGCAGGTGAGCTATCAAGGCACATCAAATTACACATTGTATCGTAACGTAGTTGGTACGTACACATTTAATCTCTGGTTTTATTAATGGAAGCTGTATTACCTTTTTTGGCGATGAGGTGTTTTAATTCTTCATGTGCTTCTCATTGTAAGATCAGTGCTCAGCGACAGGGAACACCTCTTGGGCTGTTTAAGTATAGCATACACACACTCTTATCTTGACTACTTGAACCTATCTTGAATTATTCAGATTGCGTGAGCTTGAATTGACCTTTATGGAACCACTTTAGCCCCAAGGAGTTGTGCTTTATGGAAGAGCTTTTCAGGTTTCCTTTTCAATGCAGAGATAATAAACAGGAAGGGGTGAGGACAGATGTCTCACTTCGCTCCAAGTTCCTACATGAAACTAATTGCTCACAACAAGGTCTGTGGATTATCTTGAGTAACTGGGTCATGATTTCTGGAAAGAGACATTGCTGTTGAGTTTCTCAAATGTATTTTTTTGGTGCTTTGGGCACCACAAGTCAAGTGCCATCTAGTTCCATTATATTGGAGAGAAGGCTGACATCTCTACAGCCAATTTCTCCAAAATATGGCAACTCACACCAAAACTATCTAGATGGATAAATAGAACTACAGGTAAGAGGAAAAAATGTAATTTTGATTTTGGGGTAAACTGTACCTTTAAACCCCTTCTGGCACAACCCCTTGCCCTCCCCTTCCTTATCAATATGATAGTATATTTAAAATCTGCTTTGGAAATATTATACTCCATACTAAATACCCCTCTGTTTGTTTGTTTTTTGTGATCATATACAGTATATTATCTATCTTGTATAGTAACCTCTTTCTCCTAAAACTGTATATATTTGTGATATTTGTTTTCCAGTTCAATATGTATTTTATGATGAGGTAATTCATGTAGGCCTACTTTGCACTCAGGTGATACCTTATGGAATAGTATGCACTGTAATGTAGTTTAATGTATTACACACTTCTAATATATTTTTTCTACTTTTTGCTGCCAGTTTGATATTTATTTTATTAGGAAATTCATGTATGATCTCTATTTATGGTATCCTAGGGGATTGCATGTATCATATATCTAGTTGTCCACTGTAGCATTGGATGGATTAGCTATTTTTTGTAATCAATGTTTTGTATATCATTATATTATGGAAATATATTGTTTGTTATAGTGTTGTCCAGGGGAATGGTGGTTGTCATTGCTTATTGTTGTTGACATGTTGAAATGTACTTTCTTCACTAATCAGCACCTGATTATTTAAAGAAACCCCTCTTGATAATCAAGAACACGGCAAATCTGATGAGGCAGCATGCAAAACACATAGTTTATATAGCTGTATATGAAAAATTTGTAAATATATTATGGGTTTCACAAATGTGTTTTCCTATAAAACATCATAAAAATCCCCTAAAATCGGTTAATAGCAGAGGGTCACATCTTGTTTCCTGCTTGGACCAAGCTTCAAAAACCCTCAAAATCCCTCTTTTTAATTCATGTTCATTCACTCTGTAAGCTACAGCTACATGTGCATTAACTATTTTATTTAGACTATTTGATTAGTAGGGCTGCTGATCATAGATAGATCCACAAACAGTATCCACTTATTCTGTCTTTTACAATTAACCCCATGGATTAAGTTCTAACATTTCACTTCCGTCACTTTTGTCACTTCAAGTGTTTATTTGTAGCAGAGATGTGTATGTTGCTGATATAAAACATGATTAATCTAACTCAAATTTTTTTTTAAATTATTTAGCCCAAACCACAGAGTGCTGGGTTGTGTCTCGTTCTCCTCTAATGGAGATATTTGTGAACACTAGGTTTTTAACATGATCTAAGTGTTATCTGGGTGAAGTTACAAATCATTTATTAACATCATCACATCAACTGGACTCATATTTTTTTAATCTAATTTATGTTTAATGCTGCTGGTTAAGTTTGCTCTTATGTTAGCATGAGTGTGTGATTTAGAGCCTGAGCTTTTCCAACAAGGATTGTTGGCCCTGATGAAGAGTCTGAGGTGAAACGACTTGTTGCTCAACCTATTTATTAAAGGCATTTAAGTTTTGCAAAGCAGTGTGCTCATGTGTTATTTGGTTATGACTTATTGATAACAAAGCAAAGAAAAAAATCTAACCTCTCTCTGTTTTTTTAATTCATTTTGATTTTTTAACAATGTCTTGACCCTCATTGTACAAATTCAGCATTATTTAGCAATACACATTACACTGCCAGCTTTTCTTAAACGAACAAAACTCCCCCGTCCCCACCCACTTATTCTCTCTCAAAACCAAAAACAGTATAAAACAACTGACAATATCATTAATACAAGCCAATGGTACCTCTAACAAATTGAAGATATACCTAAACAAAAAAAATTACAGCCTTGCATTGAATTTTCAAAACCTGCCTCCATCTGCTTTTGGTTTCTACCACTACTTTAAATCTTATCCTGTCCTGAGTTTGAGCTCTGCCGGCCACCGTACCAATTTGTTCTTCAAGGTATTTGTTATTTCACCAGTGACATTACATTGCACCACATTCCAGGCACTGGTTGTAGGTGCAGCAGTTTTATTCCAGTTAAGAGCTATTAGTCGTTGTGCCTGAAGAAAAATCAAAACACATATTCTTTGGTTCTCAAGTTCTCAAGTTGTGCATCAATATCATCTTCGAATCTAGTGGAATATTGACAGACAAGATTATCATGATTTTATATTTGATCACCTCCCTCCAGAATGTCTAAATTTTGTCACACTCCCTCTCGTTAGAACCAGATGCAAGCCAGTTGTTTGGCAATGAACTCAAACCCTTACTATCACAAATAACTTCTTCTAAGGATGAAAGTGCAGGAATTACCAATGACTGGTTTTGCATCGAGCAGATAAAAGACCTCAAATGGAGGTATTTAAAAAAGTGCTTCCCTGGAATGTTATTTCTTGAAGCGATTTCCTCAAAAGTCATTAAAGAGCATCTGTTTTTAATGCATTCAGTAGCCGTCCTTCTGGAGTTTGCTCTCTTGTCAGCTCTTTGACATGCAGGAGTTAGTAGAAACTGGAGCAAAGTACTTCAGATGTAACGTTAAAAGGATTTACAGCAGTGATCTTACCTTGTCACCTTGCACTTCTAGTAAGTGTCCATATAGAACAGACATTTTCTAAACCACTTCCTATGTTTTCACTTTGTTGCCTCGAACCAAAATCGCTTAATAGCTCTGTTTTCTGTTCTTTATATTTACTTCACTCATACGTGACGCCATCGTTTTATATTTAGTATCCTTTTTCTCAATTAAAAATTGTGTGTATGTTGCATCTGCTATTGATATTTTAGGACTAGACTGAAAATCGCACATTATCAAAATCATGATGTTGACTGGACTATTTTAGAACATTTAGCATAATAATGTTAGCATTGTATCGTGAACCTTAACATAATAGCTGTGAAGGCCTGTTGATGATGATAATGCCATCTTTTGATGATGTTGCTGGAACGTTCAGGGAAGACAGCCAGGTAACGGCTGTTTTTTACCCACTGGACGTCTTGGAGGGACCACAGTCATAAACGTCACAATGTTTGCTGAATATTTGTGGAGAAACATTCTTGAACATCACAATACATTTACAAATCATCTGACACATTTGTAAAGCTTTTCTTTTGTTAATGTGGGTCATGAAACAGATTTGTCACCACTATTAACGCTAATCTCACTCCATAATGCACAATGTAAAAATAAAACTTTAACTTCAAACTCTATATAAAATACAGAAACTGGACAAACATTTAACGCTCTCCCTTGTGCATCAGCTGCTGGCTTGATGTGAACAAGGGCATACTATAGTCAGTCAACACCAAAACATCACATCATTAAGGTTAAATGGAAACAGGAAAACAAACCCCCCCTCCTCCAAGTGGTATTATTGTTGGCATCACTGCAGACAGAAAGACAGATGGATCACTTCCCGTTTCACTAAGAGAAGCAACTTCCAACAACGGAGGAAAAACTTCATTCATTTAGTTGATAATGGAGACATGAAAGAAGACAGAAATGCCAGCTTGACTGGGTCACCAGTCAGCCTTCATTTTTCAGGGAGATTTCATATCCGGTGGCAGAAAAAATTGCATTTTGAAAGGTGTCATTATTCTATAGACATACATTGTGCAGTCAGCATAACTTCAAAATGATCCCTTAAAACAAAACCTTGTTTCTTGCCAGGTTAACTGTGCACCTCTCTCTCTCTCTCTCTCTCTCTCTCTCTCTCTCTCTCTCTCTCTCTCTCTCTCTCTCTCTCTCTCTCTCTCTCTCTGCAGTCACATATAACAAAACCATGCAAAACAATGAAATTTCCTTTACTTAGCTTTCAGCTGACAGCAGCAATGTAAGATAAATGGTTCTTTCTGTTTTGGTGGTTCTTTTCAGACTGAAGATCTGCTATCTAATATGAGCTCCTGGTTTGTGGTCATTTCCTTTGTAGCTGAAAGCAAACATGAACGGCCCAGTACATACACCGTTACTGTACACATATGAAGGGAACACCCAGAAGGAGAAGGAAACTAAATGAGCCAAAAGCCAAATTACTTACTTAGATTAAAAAAAAGCATCAAATTTTAGATATTAGCAAAACTCTCTCCTGTTCTACTGTTTGTTCATCACTACAGCCACAAATAAAAAACCTCACTCCTTAAGTTTATAATGCAGGCTTTCTGTTAAGCCTCTGATGCCTCAAGCCCAAGCTTAATAACCCTGGTGACATCATCAAGGATTTTCTCTAACTTTAGAAAGCTCCTCCAGAGCCACAGAAGACATTATCCAACCTGCTGCGTAGCTCTCCTCATGACGGGTAAACTGATCTTCATGTGCGAAATCAGTGGAGTACCTCTTAAACCCTTTCCTGTTTGAAGCTGAAGCACGGTGTGGAGCACACTGTACGGAAGAATTAGAGCACAACACAACTGTAGAGCACATGGGTTTTAATGTGCAGTATATCTATCATTAAAATGTATACTCATAAATACAAAATATTTGGTAGAGCGGGAATATTTTCCACTGTAATAATTTAATGTACTACGTCTCTGCATCTCTTCATAGTGATATTTGGTCATAACAAACCAATTTCACTACACAGCACCTTTTCAGACATCATGCATATCTGTGAAACAAATAGATTTTTAACAAACTAACAAAGTGCTGAAACACTGATGTAACACACATGCTGGACTGAAACACACTTACATAACATACTTAGGTTTGGTCAGCTGAGCTCACTCGTTCTGAGAGTCACAGCTTCTGACTGCTGCGCATCTGGAAGGTGTGTTTTATGTAGCGCGACCAGACCCCAGCAAACCTAATGTGGGACAAGGAATATGTTTTAGTGGGACAATGTGGGGCACGGTACCAGTGTTGAGAGGTCCAACTAACTCTGTGAGAATCGCCTTCCACCAGCTGCACCCAGTTGTAAATAGTTTCCTTGTCTTTGTTGGCATTTCTTTTTCTTTGTGGTAGTTTTTTATCATGTTCTGCCTAAATCTGCTGGTGGTTTATGACTTTTTGATGACTGGCAATTTTACATGCAGGCAGCAGTGAGCATTACTGGTTAACCTGTAACCTGCAGTTTGATTGTTATCGAACACATCCCCCAGATGATTGCCTTCCCTGCGTTCTTCACTGTCTTGGATAAAAGTCAGAGTTTAGAGAAGCGTCTGTCCTGCAGTGGTCTGACCCTCAGCAAAACCTACTTTGAGACGTGTTTCTGTTACTGAAGAAAGCACATTTTCCTTGAGACATATCGTCCCTCCTAGACTCCTCTGCTCCCTGTGACCTCCAGTGATTGAAGCTGTCCATACAATTATGCTGCCAAAAATGTACCTTGTTATTCTGCCGTTCTCTGTAAAGATTTGTGCAGAATAAAATAGGTGAATCTACCACACAGACTTTCTCCCAGCTATCTGTTTATCGTGTTCTGAGCGAGACAGTGGTTCCTGGTGAATGGTATAATCTCTCTGTGCCCAGTATATTGTCAGTTCATAGGCTAGATACCGGAGCCTTGGACTTAAAGAAACAAGTGAAATCAATTAATAGTGTCAATCAATTCATAATCAATTGCAAAGTGTTGTTTTGCACATAGTTTTAGGAGCGGGCCTCAGTTTTTTCTTCCTCTTCACCACTTCCTAACTTGTCTTCCTATGATAATAACAAACTCAATTCACCTGGACCAAAATTTTGTTGCCTCACCAAGAGGGAGGGACTGCAATTGCACAAGACCACAAACACACCAACACTCCTCAAATTGTTTTCCAGATAAATTATGTTTGTTTTCTCTAAGAAATCCCCTCATGAACGTTAGGTCTTGTCCAAGACCAGTATTTGGTGCACATAGAGTCAGGATAAGGACATCTGACTGTTATTCATTGTGTATGCAACAGTTGCACAAAAGCTGGTGAGTGCAAGCTGTGAAAGTCGAAACATTGAGCTTCCTGTCTGTGAGCTGAGGTGACCTCCAGGCCTCTTATAAATGCCACGAATAGGAATCCAATAATAACCCATTCAGCCCAGTGCTGCTGTTCATGAGGCTGTGACGTTGAAACAGCGTGCCCACGGTCTGCCAGCATCTATTTCTCACTGAGTTTGGTGCGTGATCAGGGTAGATAGCAATGCACAGAACAACAGAGCCATAACATGGGGTCTGCATATCATTTCTTAATTCCATTATATGTTATAAACAGAAAAGTGATAATATAGTGTTTCTGGGTTTTTTTTGTTTTTGCCTGAATCTTGCAGGAGAAGGCAGAATAAAAAAATTTTTTTCAAAAGACATGTAACAAGTCTTAACAGTCCAAGGTTAGCAGCAGTAAAGCACCATTCAGACTATGAAAGAAAAAAAGGATCAAGGAATGAACAGGTTAGAACAGATAAACGAGAGGAGAACACAGTAAACAGCAGCTGTCGATCTCACAGAAATCACAATGGGCGTCACAAGAAGTGGCCGTGGATGTCTCACTCCTCCAATGTAAACCTCACTGCCCAACAGGTACGACCCACTGACTCTAAATCATTAAGGTTGACAAAAATTGAGAGAAATAGCCCCAAAACCACTGCCAGGCCGAGGGCCAGAAGGAACATTACTAACACCTGATAAGCAGAGGGCCAGAAGACATATTGGTAACTCCACACCTGCTGAGCCCGACACCATCTGAGTGGGGATCCCCATAACTAAACATGTAAGAATGGCAAAGACTTCAAATCTGACCATGGCTGACACATCTGTCAGGGAGCTTACAGGGTGGTTGCCAGTTATCCTGTCAACACATCCAAGCAACAGGAGGATCATCATTCATGCCGGATCTTTTGACATCCTGTCAAAGAAAACTGGTTCTGAGGTCATGAAAAAAGACTTTTCCTTGTTCCTGGAGAAAGAGAGTGGCTGTCAGTCACAACATGTATTCATTTCAGGCTCCATTCCAACCTTGGGGAAAGGGATCGAGTCCTTCAGCAGACCCCTTGCACTAAATACATGGCTGACATCTGCTTGCCTCACCCGTGGGATAAAGATTGCTGACAATTTCAACATCTTTTGGGACTGTCAAGACTACTTTAAGCCTGATGAGATACATCCGAACATCACCGGTTGAAGACTGCTCGGTGCCAACCTGAATACAAAAACTTACATTCACAGATAAGTCCAAAGGCCATCAGTGCCCAGCACACACAGATACAGACAGTCAGCCTGTGTGTGTCTCCTGTAACATCACCTGAGGCCTTCAGAGGATTTCTCTGTTCCAATCAGGGATCTAACACCCTCCATCCCACTCTCCACCACCCGCCCCATGACAGTCACAATCAAGGAGTTAGTTAAAGCTGCCACACTGAAGCATCAATTTGTATAACTTGTAACTTAAGTATACCTGTTATCTTAAACAGCCGGTGGCATGGTCAAACAACCAATATAATCACAGAACATCTGGTACCTGTCTAAGTGATCTTAAATGTGTCACTGTTCAGCCACAACCCATCCCCTTTCCAGTCACAGAACCCCTACAACTGAAATTAGCTCTTTTTGATGTCACATCATTGGCTAATAAATCCTTGTTGGTTAATGACCTGATAACTGAAAAAATTTGCATTTATGTTTTTAGTTGAAACATGGAGCTTAACGAAAGTTCAGTCAGGAAGACTATCTCCTCATGCATGCCCTCGAAGTCACAAGAAGGTTTCCGCTTTCTCTAAGCTTCACTAGCTCATTTTCCTCTTCAGTCAATCACAACCTGCCACACTCTCCTCTAGCCAATCACTTGTAAGCTGTCAAACTTTAAAAGTGCTCTTTCTCTCTCTCTGCTGTCATTCAGCTGTCATTTCAACACTGCAAAGATTTTGCAACACACCGCCACCCCTTCACCTCCTCAACCACGGACACCTGGCCATCTCCAATCAAACCCTCCGATCAGAGGTCTCATTCATGAAGTCATCAAGCTCCATTCCTCATCACCCCCACCAGTGTCTAGGCTCCCGGGGAAGTCTCCTAATCGGCGGACCGCTTCCCTTGGTGATCTACTTCCTGCCGGGGTCTTAACGCCAAAGTCTACTTTCCTGTTAATGGAAAGACAATAAATGTAATCTTTCAAATTCTCTCATTTTCATTTATTCTTCTTATTAATCTCTCCTGATTGAAATGGCTGAACAACACTGCTGGTGTAGCAGCACTGATCAAACTCTAATTTTTATCAGTCAATCAGACAAAACAGGAAAGGAGGAGGGATTGCAGCCATTGTCTCTAC
>JBBPCS010003498.1:0-12230 GCA_037974645.1 Hollardia meadi
ATATATATATATATATATATATATATATATATATATATATATATATATATATATATATATATATAAAAAATAAATGCACAGTTATCCTACATAAAGAGGTTTGGGGGAACTCCCTGTTAGCTAAGCACACTGCCATGGTTCACATGGGCAGTGTGTATGTGTGGGCAGTGTGTGTGTGTGTTGACTCCACCCTGCTTCATATTCACCAGCTGTGGTTTGTTCCTGATGTATCTGAGGATCGGCCTCATCTATCATCTTCTGCTGTTTCCGTCTGAAAACTGGACTTAATTATGTTTCAGGAGCTACTTTTAGTTTCACGTTTCCTCTGTGTCCATGAGTTTACCTATAACTTTTGTTGGCCTCGGAGAAGTTTCACTGTAGAAGTCGGATAAACGCCTTTACCCAGCTTCACCCTGGAATATTTAAGTGATGGGCCAAAAACTACCAACAGTCCTTAAATGCATCTTAGACGTTGGGAGTTTTAAGTTGAAAATCAGGATCGTCTCAGACAGTAGAAGCTAAATCATTCCTCGCCCTCAATGAACTTCTGTGTGTGTGTGTAGCGGTGCACAACGCAAATCCTGAAGAATCATAATGACTGACTGAATGAGAGACTTTATCACTCTGAGATTGCTAAACGCCTGTGTGTGACTTTTAGCTGCCTGTTTGGACATTGGCCAATGTGTTGAGCGACAGCTCAGAGTGTTTGCTGTGTAACAAGGGCGTTGGCCTTCCACTTGTGCAGACAGGTGTGTTGCATTATGGCTGTAGAAGATTAAGAAGAAGAGTGTTTTCAGCCTGTTTGTTGTAGGTTAGAGCTGAGACGATAACCGCATGAGTGCAATACCCCCCACCATGCGCCAAATCGCGGTGATACGTTTATTTTTTTTACTGTGGTAACAAAAAAGTCATATAGTCCCAGCCCTATTTGACAAGTGCAGATTTTAATAATTACTGATTTGCTTATTTTAATCTATTAATCACTTTATTCCCGTGGGGCAGGGACGTGCAGGAGGAGTGCTGCTCCAAATTTCTTTAATATTTCTTTAATATATATTTTTAGGTGCTTTTTTTGGGGGGGGGGGGGGCTGAAAACACAACATTGACCTGACGTTTTAAACTAGTTGGGGCTAATGTGTATTAAACAGCTTAAATAACTATTTAAATGACACACATCATCATCATCTCATTAAAGTTGTGTTTTTGTCCATTGTCTTGATATAAGTCCAGTATTAACTCTTTTAGCTCTGCTTTGATCTCCACCAGCTTATAAGAAAGAGGTCCGTCTGTTTAGCTGCTAAATTTTCCACTTTCTTCACCAGCTAGTTTCTGACTTTGTGACTGCTGTTTAGTGCTCAGCAGGTAGTGTACCATGTATGTATCGGAGCTATTTTTACTGAAAACCTGACGAGAGTATAAAACATAGTGTAAATGTGCTGGAAAACCAAAACTAGGAGCTAAAAGAGGCTAACAGATTGCAAAGCCTTTCAGAAATCAAAGGTCATAACAACCACAAACTAATTTTACATCACCTTTACTGGACCATGATGCTTAACCATTGACATAAATAAAGATGGGCGATGTGTCTCCACTTCCTCCCATTGTACGAAAATGAAGCCAAAATGTCCTGGATATGGGCGCCATCTTGCACGCGTGTCTGCACGGTAGTGACCGGGCAGCAGAGCCCGCCCACACACCCTCCCGCCCAATCGCGAGCAGGGTTCAGCTGTCAATCATGATGTTTCACCCCATTTTTATAGCATCATATAACTAATTAAAACCAAACTGATCAGAAAAATGAACACTTGAACAAACATCAGCGTGATAAGAACTACCTAAAATGACAGAAATCATCTTTGGGAAAAATTTACTTGAGGTGCACTTTGAGGTTTTAGTTTGGCCCATGTCCTACTTGATATCATTGAGGAGGAGGGGATTATGACCTATACTTCAGCCCACCACCAGGGGGCGATCGAGATGTTTTGGCTTCACTTTAGAGGGGCTCTCGTGTCGTCCATCTTTATATACAGTCAATGTGTTTAACAAGCATGCAGAGCGTAAGGGCCTGCAGAGCCAAACACCAGCAATTACACACCCGGGGAGAACAACCTGTGAGGCAAGAAACCACAACATTACTGTCAAAAACACTACCCACTGAGACGTCGTACAACTTTTGAATAAATGTTTTCCAAAGTTAAAAATCTAAAAAATGTAAAGCTGTGAGAATTTATCTGAGAGGAACCAGGTGAAGACACTGAGAACAGGCCTGACGGGATCTGTAGCTTTGAGTTATGACCTTAATCAGACTGCCTGACCTCATTCATTCACACACACACACACACACACACGCACACACACACAGGGTTACCCCGCAGTGCCTCCAGGCTGTGTTTTTGAAAAGACTTGTGTTTAGAGCAAAAAAAAAAAAATCCCACTTTCACTGAAGTAACTGAAGCTTCAGTCTGTGTTTTAACCTGGAACACAGTCATTCATGTATAAATATCCACCGCGTTTTAATATGCAGCAGTGATTCAGCCTATTTCCAATTCGTTACAAGATATTTTTTTTTGCTCTCTGTTGCTCTAAACACTCTCCGTCTGTCTGGTTGCTTATTCCTGCTGCACTGAAAATGATGCTTTTCGACCGTCATGAATGCCACAAAAGAACAAACAAAAAAAACCAGTCATCTGACTACCGTTAACCTGGCTGTAAAGCTGAGAGGGGCTGCAGGTTTGGTTGTTAGTTGTTGGTTGCAGAAATGTATAACAGAGAAGCCTGCGTTACAAAAACTGGAGGTGTTGGTGGTTTGATTTATTGAGTTGCATTATGGGAAATGTAGGATCCAGTGTTTTTGGAGCTTGACCCATAAACATATCATACCCGATCTGCTTAACCGGGACAGAGATCCTACATTTTATAGACTAAATGACTAAAAATCAATTGGTGAAGATAGTGAAAAAATTGATTGGTTGCAGCTCTTAATGTCGGCTAACGCTTGGTCCTAACTGCATGTAAAGCAAGTGGGCGTCAGCATCAAAACCAGTTAGATTTCATTGTTTCCTGTTGGAGTGTCCGAACTGGCCGTGCAAGGCGGTGCTTCATTTTGACTTTTGTCAGACGCTCTGTTTCTACTTATTCCTTCCACTCGTGTTGAACGTGCTGTATGGATGAAGAGAGGTTTAGTCATAAAGTTGAAATAAGGAGGGGTTTTTTTTCCAATAGCATCCTATTAATATAAAACTCTAAATAAAGTGGCAGCTGGCTGGAGGGAGATCGCCAGGGACCTTAAAGTTTCTGGTAAGAAAACACACCATTGCTAATAACAACCTGATTCCTAGCAGTCAGGTATGTTGTATGTCATACAGTAAAGAAACATCTAAATATCACATATTTTCTGTTTATGAAGTCAAAACGCAGGAAATCTTAGCAAACTGGGCCATCTTTTTTTTTTTTTTTTGAGTGTTTATGTCTCCAGTCTGATCTCCAGTGCTCAAGAAATCTATATTTAAAGTGGCCATATTATGCTCACTTTCAAGTTAATATTTTTATTTTAGGTTTATACTAGAATACGTTTACAGGCTTTAATATATAAAAAAAAACCACATTATCTTTCCCATACTGTCCATTGAAGCAGCACCTGTCTCTTTAAGGCCCCCCCTCCTGAAAAGCCCAGTCTGCTCTGATTGGTCAGCTAGCCGCGAACACAAAAAAAACAACTTTGGTGCTGTACTGTTGAGTAACAGTTGTAAAAGTGAAGTTTAACCAACAATTTCTTGCTTCTTCTTTTGAAAGCATCTCCTCGACATGGTGATACCTCTAACAAAACTCCAACCAATTGCAGCTCATTAAGTGTGACATAGTGATGTAACAAAGTCACGGAAGCAAAGTCTAAACTTCTGATGAGGCATTCCAGGCACTTCAGGAACAGTGTTTTCTGTGGGAGTAAAGAGCTCCCTTTGCCATGGACTTTGGACTTCTCAACTTAGCAGACCTTGTACATGCACAAAAATGATATGTAACACACTAACGGTAATGCAAAACCCCCAAATGCATAATATGGCCTCTTTAAAGGATTCAGTGTGGACAGCGAGGATCCGATGCAACTCGATGTCACGCATGCAGTTTAAGACACGTTGTAACGTCTATCACTCTCCCTGTCTGTGTCTCCCTCTCTCTGTGACATATTAACTGACTGGCAGGATACTCACACACACACACACACACACACTCGCGTTCACTCTCTCTCTTCGGGCCCCTCCGTTGCCATGGCGCTGTGTGTCAACAACAGTCGGCTCGTTGAACTCTTGACAGCTGATGGATGTTTGGTTTCAGTCTAACAGGATCATGTTCTGCTGAAACTCAACTTTCGTCAACTTTCTGTTTCTGACATCTGACGTTTCTGTTCGATGTAATTTAAAGTTTTTAATCCAAGACCTCCAAAATCTGGTGTGTGATGTGACCAAACATGCTGTCATACAGTGTCAGAAGATGACGGTCTATCTGCAAAAAATAAATCACAGTGGAGTGAACACGATGAATTATGTTTTGTTTTGTTTTTAGAAGCAACTTTTAAGTTTAAAGTTTAAATGCTTCACAATGTGTTGACAGTTTAAAACAAAGATCCATATAAAAGCAAACAAATCAAGACAGAAACCTAAATATCAATGTGCGTGGTACATAGTGTTCACTTTCATCGCTATAAGAACAGTTAGTATCATTGTAATTATTCTGTGAATGATAATATAAATATTTATATAGGTATATGGGTTAAAAATGGACAAAAACGCACACACGGAGGAGTAATTGACAACTAGGGCAGAAAAGTCTCCCAAGGTCAGCTCAAGATGAGGCACATTCCGCCTGTTGTCCCGGCAACCTTGGTAAACAAAGTGATTGGCTGGAGTCCACCGGAGACGCGAGGGGCGGGGGTGGGGAGAGAGGAAGTGTCACATAATTAAAAAAGACCCTGAGCTGCCTGATGCTGCATTCAGGTCCTGTGAGAAAGATGAGATAAGAGGTGGAGGTGACAACAGAATACAATACAATGGCACCTATTCATCTTTTCATAATACTGTATGCAATGCACGCTTGCTTCCAGTTTTGCCCAGTGGCCACTCGTGGTATTGCAGCTAAAAATTCCCCTGCGGACCAAAAAGCATTTTCCCCCACAGACCACCATTATTAAACAACTGATGACACGACACCTCGAACTGCAAACAAGGTCAATTACGACTCCTTCTATTGTTAATTTTTGATACACGGAGATTTTATGTCTGTAAAACCAGGTCTATGGGCCGAGCGGGAACTTGCGGGCGAGGCCAGCGGGAGAAACACTACTGCACATATTCAGTCGGCTGCATAACCAGGAAGTAAACCGGGAAGCTAGAAAACATTTTTGGCGTATGCGCCAGGCGAGCAATTCTCATTGGATCCGGTATCTTGGTCTCGAGGCTGTTTGCAGGATCCTCTCTCAAACATCCGTATTAAATTTGTTAAGCAATGCCTAATTTGAATTGCACTCTTCTTGTCTTCTTGTGGACAACTCCACAGAAAGTGGACGTTGAAGTATGTGACATTTCTACCTGCGAATCACCATGGATGTATAAGAGGATGCAGTGCTCCATCATGGCGCTACACTTCTTTCAATGAAAGTTTCTCACTGGTCGAAGACACTTTCATGACTCTTTGTTTTTGAGTCCTTCTCTACAATGTTCTATGTAATTGCACTGTATATGGTTATGTGGGTTATTATTACGTGGACTGTGAGGGTTGTTGTGGGCTTTAAATGTTAATGCATGGATATGGTCTGTATTTATGTACACAAAGGATGAGAGAGCTGGAGTATTGTACAGTTAAATTGAACATGGCAGACTGCTGCAGGCATTTGTTTGGCAGTTAGCGTTTGAGCAGAGTATGTTGAGTACTGCTGTACATGGTGAAGTTAAGCAGGCATAAAGTTACCATGGTCACCTACTTTGTTTAGCCTGGTAGCATTCTAACAATTGGTAATTAGCAGGAAACACAAAGTACCGCTGATGCTGATGGGTATGTCGGCAGTGGTGTATGATGGTGGCGCTAGATGAGAAGGGGCTCATCAAAGTTCATCTCGAGGGGGGCATGTCATGGCAATCCATCCCAGCAGTTGTTGAGGCGTTTCAGTCAAAACCACTAATTCGAACCTCATGGCGGAGCTAAAGGAAAAATCAGAGGATCACTAAAGTCATCAGGATGGGGCTTCATTAAATGTCTTTTTTTTTTACATTTAAAGCTTCTTTTGAGGTTTTCGATTGAAGTTTTGCATGTCGTCATATTTTATGTCATACTAACAAAAATTGAAATCAATTATTTTGTGATAATTTAATTTACTATAATAGTTTTCTATGTTATAAGACTAGCGGTATGTCCTTCAAAGAAGAGGGCTGTGTGTAATGTGTGTGCTTGGGCGGTTTTATGGTTAAGCAAGACAGAGCGAGCAGTTAGCCACTGCCAGTTCTTGGTTCCTGACAATTTATGGGACAGACGAACATGAACGTCACAGGCTCTAAACAGCCATTAACTGCTGGTATTAGTGAGGTTTGCAGGCGTGTACAGGTCTGAAAATCTGCTTTTTTTATTGAGGACAGAGGAACTGAATGGATCAGAGCAGGAGGAAAAGGGTAAGCAGAAAGTTAAATAAGGGCTGCAGCTTCTAAAGTTTTGATATACATAAAGATGGACGACGCGTCTCCACCGCCCCCCATTGCCCAAAAATGAAGCTAAAATATCCCGGATATGAGCGCTGCCATCTGGTGGTGGTGACGTCATTTGGAGCCAGAGTCTGCGCGGTTGGGCGGTGGAGCCGCGGTATCGAGTTCCCGCCCGTACACCCGCCCGCCTCAATCGTGAGCAGGGCTCAGCTGTCAATCATGACGTTTCACCCTGTTTTTATAGCATCAAATAACCAATTAAAACCAAACTGATCAGAAAAATGAACTCTTGAACATACATCAGCGTGATAAGAGCTACCTAAAATGACAGAAACCATCTTTGGGAACAATTTACTTGACATGGATTTTGAGGTTTTCGTTTGGCCCATGTCCCATCTGCTAACATGGAGGGGGAGGGGGTTTAAGACCTATACTGCAGCCAGCCACAAGGGGGTGATCGAGATCTTTTGCCTTCACTTTTTGGGAGCTCTCATGTCGTCCATCTTCATGTTTTTAAATCAAGTGTTTAATCATTTTCCAAATACATTTGGACTTTATAATACTGGAGTTATTAGAAATGTTTGGGTCACACAAGTCAAAAAGAAAAAAAAACAACACGAAGCCACCACTGAAATATTAGCTAATTCTACACATAGTATAATACTAATAGCATTACTAGCCTGAAATTGATCTGCAACTTGCACAAATACCAGGTTTAAACCGAATGAATAGTCATGAACAAAAGGAGCTTCGAACTATTCAGCACAGCCCCACATTAGGATTCATCCTCTGGGCACCATGAATGTACAAAAATCTTATTTTGTAATTTTATTTCTCTCTGGACCAGAATTCATGGCTAAAAGAACACCGTTCAAGAGTATGTCGACCTATTTAAGACTTTATATCTAATGAAGGAAGAGATTTCCAATGAAGTGAAGCAAAAACTTACTGTAGATATTGCAGTGAAATGAAGTGCAGTGATGAGGAAATTTATGAACCATTTTCTTTTCCTTTGGCAACTGAAGCCATAAATACTCTAATGTGCTCTTACATGCAAAGCTCTCCCTCGTCTATAAGTCATAGCTGACAGGAGTGTTTGACTTGGCCATGTTCTCGCACACAGACAAACCTAAAAGCTCCTTCGCTCTTGCAGCAACCTGTTTGCTCTTTGGTTGTTTCTGTCTTCTCTTCTTTGATTTTTACTGTATACATTGTTCAACTTGCAGCTCATACGATATGCGTCGACTGGTAGGAGGACATAAACACGGGTTGTCCAGATAATAAAGTGGTTTCAAAGTTCAGATTCTCAGCTTCAGCTCCTTGGTTACTGCTTCTGTTGAGATGCAACAACATCAATAATTACAACCAGATCTCGACTCTTGTCACCCGTAAATAAAGTGAAAACTAGAGAAAGCATAACTGTTGTAAACAGGCGTGGATTAGCTTTTCCCCTGGATGTTTAGGGTCTCCACCATGAGGGGTGGTTTTGGAGGAATTAGAGAAGCATGACTTGTGGTGTTGGAACAAAAAAACACATTTTTTCTTTCACTACAAGAAACAGAACTTGAGTCAACACACTCTATAAAACCATCAGTGCAGAAAACAACAAATTCCCTCCTTACCAGACAATCAAAGATATCCTGTTAACTGAGCTTATTGTGAAAATGAGGCTACTTTGAACGTTATTAGATTATTCAGTCACAAATGGGGCTGAAAATTGATTGTTTACATATTTGAAAAAGTGGAATAGCCAGCATTTTAATTGTGTTATTAACAATGACTCAGAAACCTGTTTGCAAACATAAAAATTCATAATGTGGGAGGTTCTGGAAGTGTTTTTTTTTTAATATTCTGTATCCCGTTTCACATTTTTCTCGATGTTACTTTGCATGGACTCGCAGGACTCTCCTAGGTGATTAAAACAATCCTATCCCAGTTTCAGTTATTTCAACTTGTGTTTCTGAGAACTCTGAGACTGTTCCCTATCAGTCGGGCATGGTGGAAAGGTCAAAAATACTACATTTCATGGGTATGAGCCTCAGCCACTGAAACAAGTCAGGGCTGTAGTGAACTCAAAATGCTTTGATGTTGAGTTTGTGAACAAAACATGATGACATGGTTCCTGTTATCATCCAAAATTGCCCCACAATCCACAAATAAATAGATTAAACTTTTAGTAGCCCCTGTTGAAATCATGTGACTGCTTCTAGACGAGGCATGAAAACGAAATCACGAAGAGCCGTTCTGTCAAACTTCTGTTGAAAGTGCTGTTTCTAAACTCCACACCAGTTTTTGTTTGGTGTTGATAGACCGAGGAGATGGATGGTCATCATATCTTCATCACATGGAGATATGATGGTATAAATTATATTAAAAACACATTTACGCATGTTTTGGGGTCTGATATGATGGTGCTGTATATCATGGTATGGTAAACATTTGTAGTTGCCAGTCGTTGCTAACTTCTCCCCCAAACTTTTTGTCTTTTTTCCTCAAAAAGACAGATATTTACCTCTGCCAAGGAGGTGATGTTTTCACCGTCATCCATTTGTTGGTTGGCTTGTTTGTCACAAGGATTACGCAAAAACTACTGAATGGATTTCCACGAAACTTGGTGGGAAGGATGGGGCATGGGAGACGGAAGAACCCATTACATTTTGGCGTTGGATCCAGGAATTATTTATCTCTTTCTTTAAAAATGCGAGGGGGCATTTTTCGATATTTTCATTAATTTTCTAGGGAATAATGCATGGATCTTGATTTTGTTTTTTTAAATCAGGCATATTTAGAGGGCTGGTATCTATGAGTGTGTACAATTTAGTGCGGATCGAAACGTTGTGTGCCAGAGTGCCATTCTTGTTCCTAATGCAGTTGTTAACCTTTTGTCATGATAATTTAACCGGCAGTTTCATGCCCATTCAGTACCTGAAGTGCTCCGAATGTGAGTCGTGTAACATTGTCTGTGGGAAAGGTGAAAAAGATTTTTACTTCTGGATCCAGGGGTGGCTGAAACGGTTCCTTCCCACCTCACTGGCTAGTTCAGTCAGCTATAATCAATGCTAATTCTGGGAGTTTGCCAGAACATGCCACTCACATGCAAATTGCTGCCATTTCTGAGTAGCCTAACCTCCCCTGAAAATAACAATATATGACATGCCGATCTAAGACCTGTAGTGACTCTGCCAAAAATCTCATTGAGGTGTGACTAAACCATAAAGCAGAGTTCAGTCTGAGGATTTAAAAATCTGCAAACAAAAAACAAAAACACACGAGGTGCACCACATCCTTGAGCCAATCAGCTTTTGAGGGCAGCTCAGTTGGCGCACTTTGATTGGACAGTGGCTCAACTACAAATCATGAAGCTTCCTACTTGGAGGACAAAGTGCGTCTCAAACCTGCAGCTCAGTGTTCTACATTCGGAGACAACAATCGAACCATGACGAACAACATCCTGAATGCTGCCTGACAAGAGTTTTTCTGCTTGATTTTGACCTAAAAGATATTTTGCGTAAAAAGTTTTGTTGTTTCTGGTCCCACGCTAGAAGGTGTGTGTGTGTGTGTGTGTGTGTGTGTGTGTGTGTGTGTGTGAGACGACACATAAAGCCTCTGTGTTGCTGCTGAAAAGGTAACATGAGCATGGCAGGGATATAGACTTACACACACACACACACACACACACACACACCTCTCTGCAAAGAAAGCTCCTTTGTTGATTTCAGGTTTAAATGTTGCGGCTGTGTGCTGGTTTTTATATGTGAAGCTCAAAGGAACAAAAGTCACTGAAATCCACTTTAAGAAACATTTAAAGGATTTATTCCAGTTTGATTTCTACGTATTTATTCACGATCAAAATAATGACCGCACTGGTCAAATATTATTTATTTATTCCCGATGATGTTTTTGATGTGTGGTCCTTCCCAACCTTTTAGCTTGCTACCCCTTGTCATAAATATTTTTTTCCCTTCTAACTTGAGCAATCACAGTCTGCAGCCTGTTAGCTTAGCACAAAGAGTGGAAACAGGGGGAAGCAGCTAGCCTGGCTCTAACGGAAACAAATTTCACCAGCACCTTTCAAACTAACGAACACGGCATATTTTGTTTGTTTAATTGGTCCAAAAGTTTAGAAAGTCAGTTGACTGGAACCAGCAACTTTGTGCCGGTTTCTGCTGGTGTCCTGGTAACTAAGAGCCAGGAAATGGTCTTAAAACATAAACACCCCTAAAACAGTGACTTCTTGTTTTTATACTTTGGTTTTACTAGGGACTAAGGACATATCCCGACAACGTGATCTCACGGGATGGCGTATAAATGGAACGAATAACACTTTTAAGGTCATTTTGCACCGTAACTGATATCTATGAATATTTGCACAGCTCCATATACCGAAAACGATCAGTCTGTGCTAGTTAACGTTTAATGATTAAATGCCACATCCAGACTGGCAATTGTCAGGTTTAAGAACAACGTTTGGAATTTTTTTTGACAACATAAACAAAATCAATGTGCAGTCTATGTAATGTGAAACTTGTGTATCTTTATGAATAACCATTTGCGCGTTCAGCACAAGGAGAACACAGCGGTGACAAACAACAATCTGGTACTCTCATCACCTAATTAGCATCAGTGTTAGCATGCGCCGTTTTGATGACACCAGGGCAGAGAAGATTAGCTACCTCATCATGAAAATGGTGACTGGAGATATGTTCCTAATGAGCTTTGTGGAAGGAGGCTTCCTCAAGCTGAAGGCGGAGAATAAGCTACCATCGCGGCGAGCAACAACTACGAGAGTGTACTCGAATATGGGAATTAATCAGAATGCCTATCCCTACGATATAACGTGTTTATTGTCGAGCTTTAGAGGTTCTGTTAGGTGGATTTTCTTCCCTTCGAACAGACCCGCGGTTGGATGGTTTCCCATGTTTCCAGTCTTTGTGCTAAGATAACTGCCTGCTACATGTAGCTTCATATTTAATAGACAGACGGAGAGAGTCGCCCTTTAAAGGGTCACTTCACCCAAAGAGGCTTTCACAAAAGATGAAATAAAATGGAGGTCAGTGGAAATTTGTTTTGTGGTGCCAACATCACTGGGAAAAAAAACCCCCTGTCCAACATACAAACAACCTCGCTTTGTTTCCTCGTCGCTACCACTCGTCCTGTTGTCTCACAACAGACGTTCATGTCCTCATGAAGCTGAATTGTTGTCGTCATGTCGCTGGTGTCATTGTGATTACATTCCCGACATCAAAGACAATTCAACGCACGCACGTCTCTGTTGTCTGGTTGGAGATGAAGCAGACATGATGCAGAGTTACAGACAGTGACTGTTCAACAACTGTTTGGGTAATGATGATGATCTGACGGATGATGATGACATGAGACTTTTCACTCCAACAAAGAAACTATTAAATCACTCTCATTACACACACACACACAAACCCCAGACCTCTACATTTAACCGACCCCACAATCCAGCTTCCCAGCGCGCGCGCACACACACACACACACACACACTGTGATGTTGAACTGTGTGTGTGTGTGTGTGTG
>JBBPCS010003499.1:0-12229 GCA_037974645.1 Hollardia meadi
TGATTTATTTTTGCCTGTTTACCTGAACAGGTCAGGTTTTATTGCCGGAGCAATAAACGGATGGCGAGCTAGAGGAAAGAACCCTGAAGAAAAGCCTTCAGCTGGGAAAGCTCACCTACCTGTATTCATGTCTCAAGCCTGGCTCCCCTAGGCCCATTCCCCCACTGGTGTGGTAGGACTGCATACTGTGCCAATTAGTCTTCGACAAACTTTTTATTATGTTCACTTTAATGTGAACTCAGAACTCCAATGGACTCTGCAATTACCAACATTTTTTTCAAAGGCACATTCTCAGGTTTTAAAAGTGCACTGATGTCCCTTTATAAAATACCTCCACTAATCATGTTTAAGTGTTAAACGTGAATGAGATTGTGCTAATTATGTCAATGTTGGTCTTGTTGATTTCATTGATTTAAACTAATTGTTGGGATTTGTGTATATACCTAAATTGAACTGATTTAACTGAATTAATTTGGATATTAATGGATCCAACTGCTAGTAGTACTTGAACTCCTGAACATATTGAGCTTGTAATACAACTGCTCATTTGAAAGGCCTTATTTCTTTAGTTATTTATTTTTGCTGTTTTTGCCGTGATTTACATCAAGTGTTTTTAATTTTGTCTAAACTTACCAATACAGCCGGTGAATTCAGTTCTGTTTCATTGATTTTCCCCCAGCTCCATAGTCGAACCTATAGTAGCCCTATACTCTATTGATGAACCACTTTGTTATATTATAATTTTAATATACATATTATTTCCATAAGTGTTCCATCATAAGTGCTACATTGAGGTAAGGTTGTCTTCTCACGTGCTTTTGGTCAAGGTCAAGCACAATGAATTGCCCTCATTTCAAATGATTGAAACTGCAACTGATTTGTGATGGTACGTAAAGGAATTGCTAGAATCTGTGCACATACAGATATACACAATTGCACCAGTTACTGAACAGCAGTTGTCTCTAGCTGAAGGTATGGATAGTTTCCACATTCTAGGTGTACAGAGACCAAAAAACAGAAAAACACTTAAGCCTGCAAAGGGAAGATCAATAAAAACAGTGTCACAGGATGAGCATTATGTCTGATGTTGCAAAGATTACTTTTCAGTAGGAAAGGATGTGTCCAGTCAGAAGGAACCAACAGATGCCGTTAGCTGGTTAATTTCCTATTGTGGCTCTGCTTGGTACAGTTGGGCTGTGCATGATTGTGCTAGGCAGCCCCCAGATGTGACTCCATGAATATTTATTACTGCATCAGGGAAAAACCTGCAGTGTCAGCAAATCTTTGGATAAATATGTTGACACTGCTTTTTCATATTTCAAGGCCATTCAACATGTACTCCCTGCACTATTTCAGCTTCTTCCAAAGGTCAAAGGAACAGCTCCGGTTCCAACTAAATCAATGCTGTTTGATGAAGTGATGCGTGATTTCTTATGCTGCATAAACAAGCATAGGGTGGTCTTAACCAATACACAGGGAGTTAATTCCATTCAGTCACAGATGTGAGGGCTGGTGAGAGCTCTGAAGCTTGAGCTCTGAAGCTTGAGATCTAAAACCCATCCTGTCCTGGATGCACCTGTCTGCCCCCCCAAGTTTCTGCTTTTTAAGTAGGACAGTGGATGTAGGGCAGCCTGTGAGGTCACACAGGTGGATCAGACGGGCAGCTTGGAACACAGCACTAGTTTTATGCAGCTGCAAATGTGCATGCAGAGATGCCAGTGTTTCTGTCTCAGAGGTTTCACAGGGATCTCTGTCCACAGTCGAGAGTTAGCTGGAATTTAGGGAGTGTGTGAAAAGTATTTGGTGGTGAGGGGGTTAGATGAGAACAATACCTTTGTCATCTACTCCGAAACTGATGCTTACATGGACAGCTGTGGTCACCATGGGCGCGTAGCAATTTTCCTACTTTCTGTCCGCTCGGAAGAGGCTTTCCACACGGCATGTTGTAGTACAGTGGATGTGCACTTGGATGAATGTGGATGTCTGCTAAGAGCTTAGTACGCACACACCCTCAGATGACAAAATTTACATCACAAGGACCCTAGTGGACACTCGCTAACTTGGGGAAAGGATCATTTTGGCTTAACCAGTAGCCACTTAGCTAATTAAAAGACTAGCTCTGTTTGAAGGTAACAAAATCAGCTGACCAGCACATCTAAAGCTCACTAATTAACACATAATTGGTTTGTTTAATCCATACACATACAAAAGTGTGAAAACAATTCACTTTGGGGTTTGTGTGTTGGACTAGGTCTTGGCTAGAATCAGTTGCCAGGCAACTGAGACTACAGGAAGAACAGCCTATGCAGCCACTCCTTTGTTTTGCATTGTAAACAATAAGTATTTACACATGAAGTACAAATGAAGGCCACTGTGTCATATAAAGTGAAACTCTAATATAATTCCACTTCAGCACTGCACACTGTGCCGACTTGTTCCGAGCAACAGGGTAATTTCTTCCCATGTATTTTCTCCAGTCCACGAGCATTGACCGATATGTTTTTTTCATAGCCGATAATATTATTAGTAATCAAAGAGACCAATAACCGCTCTTTGGAACTGATATATATTTGCAGCAAAAACTGTCACCAAATGGTGTTAAAGTTGAATAAAACCAGTGATGGATACACTGGTATCTAAGTACAATTTATATAAGCACTCTGTTGGACAATTTTGAGGTACTTGTACTTGAGTATTTTTATATTCTGCTACTTTTACTTCCTCTCCACTACATTTGTTTGATAACTTTCGTTACCAATCACTTTGCTGTTCAGATTAATACAAAATATAAATACCACTTATATATTACTATTTTAAACAATTATTTTGTAATTATTTTACCTGCATTTTATTGGAAAAATGCTGAATATGGGAATATCAGAATCAAACTATTTGTATAGCGACTTTCAAACAAGTCAAATGTAATTCAAAGAGATTTACAAGCATTATACATATACACCAGCACGCCCTCTTCGCTCCCTTGATGCTGGTCTGCTGGTCATTCCCAAAGTACACAAAAAATCAGTTGGTTACAGAGCATTCTCCTACCGTGCCCCTCATCTCTGAAATGGCCTCCCACTACGTGTTAAAGAAGCTCACTCAATTGAAAATGTTAAATCCAGATTGAAAACCCACCTCTACTCATTATATTATAGCTGAACATAGCACATCATCTTGTATGCCTCCTTATTGGAGGGTGGCCTCGGTGTTCTTGGACCTGGGCCTGTGTCTGCATGTTCTGGTGCCGTTTGGCTGGTGGGTGCAGGGGGTCTGGGGGTTGGTCCGGTGGTTCACCTTGGCCGGCGGCTACAGGTGGGGCTGGGATGGCTGCGGGGTGGTTTCCGCTGGGCAGCTGCGTATTTTATTAAATAAATATGTTGTGTAATAAATGTGTATAAATACTGAGACAATAAAATTACAGAATACTACATAAAAGCCAGACTAAATAGATGGGTTTAGTTTGCGTTTAAAATATCTATTTTCATCTTGTCTCAGATCCTTAATCTGAACGCACACACGCAGAGTGTCAAAATAATTGTGTTATTTTGACATGTAATGGGGTATATTTATTTTATTTCTAAGGGGTGGATCCAATAAAATTCATCAAGTGAACATAAAATTAGACCCTCTTACCTTCACAAACAACTTTCCTACGGTCCCTAATTATCTACTATCCTCCTTGAAGGGGCATGTATTGCCGTTTTATCCTACAAGAACACATGTTAAAGTACTCAGTGCACAGATGTAAAAGATTTCAATATAATGGGGTGGACAGCAGCATCTCACTTGAAGACAAATGCAGACATGCTGTTTTTCAACAGTTCCCCTTCCTGCCATCATGCAGGGGCCATGCCTACAACCAGCTGATGTAAGAGCGTACAGTGCAAGCTCTGTGTGGGGGGGTGGCCTCCCATGGGAGGTGGGCCTGCTGCCAGTATGCTGAGCACACCCCAAGGGCCTCTGGGTAATTATGTTCCAGGTTAAGGTCCTCCATTCACAAGAGGGGAGATGTGCGTGGGAGGTGTTGAATCCAGATGCGCCCTAATACTGGGGGTTTCACTGAGTGGGTTTGCCTGCAGTCAACTCACTTTGCCACACAGCACATGGTGTACATAAACATCATAAAAGAGCCACATAACACTGTAGTATTCTGTCTGAAGTCTTTATGTTGGAGACATTCTGATGAAAAAATGCAGGTAACATGTGTTGTGGTAAAGTACAGCGAGAATACTCAGCTTTAACGAGACTTATTGTTCAGAGTGCAGAACTGCAGAGCTGCTTTGGTTCTCTCCTTTAAGACTAAACAGCAGCCCCTTGAGGCCAAAATTAGAATTACACCCAGAAGATCGAAATTCAAGTCCAAAGGTGCTCCACACATGACAAGGCCTGTTCCACTGTAAGATATGTGTGCAAAGTTGACATTTTGGGCTGAGAGAGGGTTTAAATGGTTTCATCCTGAGGGGCACAGATACTAATTGACATAGTGTGAAGTTTTTACTATTTGTATACAAGAAAATACATGAATGAATTCACCTGCAACCTTGGAACTCTTCTGTCTACTGGACTGAAGAAGAAGAGAGAGAGAAGTGAGAACTGATTTGATTTTGATGTTTTCAAAATTAAAACATTCAAGACTTTATTTTTCCTTTCGGGAGATTCTGCTGAAACCATCTCACCACTGACCACAGCTTCAATGTTTTTAAGCAGCTCCTCTGTTTCCTTTGTGCCCTGCATTGTGGGACAAACTATATATACATATATAGCTGGGCTGTGTGGCCAATTTGTTACATATTAAATGGTCACATGCAATTTTCGATTGTGGTCCCAGTAACATTTGTAGTTCAAGTGTACTGAAGTAGCAGATCACATGACATGGTTATGCTACGTTGGAGTTTTAAAAAAAAAAGGTTATAAATGCAGTTGCAAGAACACTTTCCCCCTTCCATATCCTGGCATGTTTAATTTGCAAAAGAACATATTTTAATTGTAATTATAAGTGTTATATCTGTTAACCTCCCTGCTCTTTCATCTGTTTCCATCTGCAGATTTCTCTCGTGAACTCTGAATGTTTTGTCAGAGTGATTGTTTTTTGGGATGTTTAATTGTTAAACTGATCTTGAAAACTTTTCTCAAAACCTTTGACTTGGCTGCTTAAAGTGGTAAGAAAAAATGAAAACAACAAAAAAAAGTCTGGACTTTTTTTGAAGTAAATTGCAGCATTTAGCTGTTCCTGCTCATCAAACTATAATGTTCTAAGAATAATAAAGAAAATAGATAATGTAAAGATATATTCTGCCTACGTGCTGCCCTCTCCTGGCACACAATGTCTATAGCTGGTGGCTGTGTTTTTAAACTCATTAGGGATTTGAGTGTTTTGAGCAGATTAAGTTAGCAATGTGAATTCAGCACCTATAAATTAATTTCTGCGGAGAATAGAAAATATGTCAAGAATGAACACGTCTAAATGTCCAACAAACACGCTGCAGTTTCACATTACATCATGAAGGAGAGAGAAAAATAAAGATTACCTCAGAATTCTGGCAGGACTCGTACACAAACACACAGACGGACACAGTTTTATTCCTGTGTGTGTTTAATACATCTGACAGAACAGAAAAAGTACTTTCTCATGATTTCAAACATCAGTTCTTACAGTTATTTAATAGAACACAAGTGACTCTTGGTTTAGTATGATATTAGTTGTATTGAAGTCATTAGTGCTACAGTTTTTTACACCACCCATCTTTCAAATTAATAATTCTTCTATTTCTATAGTTCTATTATATTGGAGAGAAGGCAGACATCTCTACAGCTAGTATATAGCACTACAGGTAAGAGGTAAGAGGAGAAACATGTAGTTTGGACTTTAAGGTAAACTGTCCCCTTAACTGAAAACACTAGTGGCTAAACTAGCCTTTTCAGCTAGCCACCACCTCGCAGAGGCAAACATTCATCCATATCCATATACTGGACTGCTTACTGCTGTGGCATCACTCTAACAGTAGCTGAAACATTTCAGTTGGCAAGCTAATGCTAACAAAGTTAGCTCATTTTTATTTTCACAACATCTTCAAGTCTATGTATTTGGAGATAAATCTGGGTGAGTAAAATAGGGAATAAATAAAGATTAAATATGTGCCAATACCAAAAAACGGAAAATTAAAGAGTTGAAAATTTTAATTGGCTTATTAAAAAAAACAACTACCCATTTTATACACAGAATGTCATTTCTGTTTTCGAGAGGTCTCTCAATCAAAACACGCTTCTTCACTCCGACTCTCCTGGAAGTTACAGCGACAGGCGACTAAAAACACACCGTTACTTCAATAAAATTAGATTTCTCTGGTTTAAAAATTGTTGGATAATGTAAGTACATAACTCAACAGAATATATAACAAGGGTCTAATCGATTTTAGACATTTTAATGCGAAAATGTTACTTATTATATCTTTAATTGGCACTATAATTTATTGATATATACAGTTATATTAATGACAAGTCTGACAACCTTTGACTACATTTTGTCACTTCATCCATGTCAACTCGACCCACAGACACACCGGATCCCACACAGTAAAGTCATATGATTCATTCTGCCAGAAAAATGACTATACATTAAGATTCTCTCCTAAGAAGAAGATTTGGGCAGATAAACAGTTTCCACACCTCTGCAGGCAGACCTCATACATATTGTATGATCAATCTATTGTTCTAAAGTTTGCATAGCTGATACATTTCTAAATGTGCATGTACAAGAGAAAACATTCAAACAGCTGAAGTCAGGCTACACTTGATTCCAATGTGTGATTCAACACAATGCTTCAAACAGGCTGCAGGTACTCACCAGCTTCCCTCATCACATACACAAATCATCTCAGCAGACGTGCTCAGTAATGTGTTGAGACATTAATCAACTCACCTCCACTTGACTTTGATAAAGAAGTGCTATTAATATGATTTAAATATCCAAGAAAACAGCCACCAACCGCAAAAAACTCCAACATGACAACTGTAGTGATGTGAACTGGATCTAGTCAGTGTTGAATGGCTGCACTGTGCCAATATGTGGTTAACAAGTCACACAGGTATAACTTAACCTCAAATCATCTGTTCAACAGGAAAATTATCTTTGAAAAAAATGAAAATCTCACTTCATGTTTTCAGTGTGTGTTTTTCCATCATTGTGTTACAGTTTGCTGGTCAGCTGCGGGTGTGTGTGGCTGCTGGCTGTCCCTGGAAACCCTCCATCAAAGGCGGTGTTCAGCACCTCGTCCAGGTTTCGGGCGGCGACAAAGTCCAGGTCGGCTCGGACGTTGGCCGGGAGCTCCTCGAGGTCCTTCTCGTTGCGTTTGGGGAGGATGACGCGCTTCACTCCTGCCCTGTGGGCCGCCAGGACCTTGTCCTTGATCCCGCCCACCTGAGGAGGACCGACCAATCCCGGTGTGTTAAAATCATGCACAGATTTACATTTTATTGTGTGTTGAAAGTCATGACTCACCGGCAGCACCAGCCCCCGGAGTGTGATCTCCCCTGTCATGGCAACATCTGATCTCACCAATCGGCCGCTGAACAGCGAGGCTAGGCAGGTTACTATGGTAACACCTGCAGACGGGCCATCCTTGGTGACCGCTCCGGCGGGGAAGTGGAGGTGGATGTCTGCCCCTTCTAGCGGATCTGGTCCCCCCACCACTGTTTAAAGACATACAAACATGTTCGTTATTTCACAATTGTTTCTGTTAAGACCATTGACCTAAATAAAAATGGCTGCCGTGTCGCCACATCCTCCCACTGTACAAAAATGAAGCCAAAATATCCCGGATACGAGCGCTGCCATCTTGCGCTGCTGACATCATTTGGAGTCTGCGCAGTAGCGATCGGGCGGTGGAGCTGCGGTATCAAGTTCCCGCCCAATCTCGAGCAGGGCTCAGCTGTCAAGCATGACATTTCACCCTCTGTTTTATAGCATCAAATAACTAATTAAATTAAATTAAAACCAAACTGATCAGAAAAATGAACACTTGAACAAACATCAGCGTGATAAGAACTACCTAAAATGACAGAAACCATTTTTGGTAAAAATTTATTTGATGTGTACTTTGAGTTTTTAGTACAGTGTAAATGTGTGTGTGAACTCACTGTTGGTGAGCTGGTATGTCTTAGCGTTGGTTCGGAGCCAGCTGATAGCCAGATGGGCCGATTCCTTCATAACGTCTCCCAGCTGGCCGGTCAGAGTGAGCTGACCATCTCCCTCCATTCGACTGGCCTCCACAAACATGATCTCCCCGCCGAGGGGGGTCCAGGCCAGGCCCAGAGCCACACCGGGCAGGGTGAGCCGCTCAGACACCTTCCAACACACACACACACAAGACATGTGGTGAATAATCTGAAGACAGAAAGGAGGGTTTGTAACCATCGAGGACAACACAACGGAGGAGGAGAACAAAGAGGGATGAAGAAGAAGAACACAGCTGCTTGAAGACAAACAGTATTTTACATTAGATTGTCTCCTGACACCTAACTGCTGCTGCAGTACTTTTCTATGAGTGGCAGCTGTTGTGAGACATCTTCACAGGCTGCCTTCCTCTCCTCTTCTTCAGCTATGGGAGTGCTCCACAATGTTCAGACAGCCATAAAAAGCATTAGAAAGTCTATTTGACACCGTTTTCTATAACAGCAGTATGTGGACCCTGGTGATTGTCTGCAGATGACTGCCTCAGCCAGCTCTTCTGCTTACCTCCATATCAAACAGTGGAGGTCCCAGGATGTCTTTCAGGGCCATGTTGTCGATCACTATGGGCATCTCTGGAGGCGCGGCCTTGTCTAAACACACATTAAAAGTAATTAAATCCTTCTGAGAAGTACTGTTGGATGGTGTCACGCATGGAAAGTCGGGTGAAGTTTCTTCTTCCACAAAACATTTCTGGAGCTTCACAGCAAAACAGCGTTGCAGCATTCTCCGAAACAACTGAAGAAGCTGGAGACTTGTTTTAAAATGTAAAAAATAAAAGATCTCAAATTGATTTGTAAAGATGTTATTTACGCACTTTTTAAGTTGAAATATTCACTGTGGGGGTGTGTGCTAACACTTTTAGCTTAGCGGCTATAGTGAAGGTTTTGCCTTATAAAAGGTGTAAAGAAGATCTTTTCAAATCAATGTGGGATCTCGGGGCTTCCAGAGACTTGGATTACGTTAGATGGGGGCGAATAGATAATGATTGAATTTTGATTTTTGGGTGAACTGTTCTTATAAAGGACAAATGTTCCTCATTTACTTTCTGGAATCATGTGAAGAAATAAAACATGTTTCAGAAAGACCTCAGAGACAGACAGACAGACAGACAGACAAAATGCAAAGAACCAGACACATACTGTAGATGTACATTAAACAGTGAAACTACAAAGAACACACATCATTTGCGCGCACACACACACACACACACACCAATGTTTGTGCTGTGTGTCAGTGACATCAGTTACCTGGCAACACAGAGGGCTTTCTACAAAGCAGCACAATATACTGTTTATCCCATCTTCTCTCTGTCTCTCCGACTAAATTCATCCTAATTTTACTCTCCATGTCTGCTCATTTAAAATGCTTTACAGTATTAATAAAGCCTGGTGGTATTTTGGAGGACAGCCAGTCGTGTCACATTTTAATCTGCTGGGAAATCTGCAAACAAATTCAAACTGTGAGTTTGACTTTCTCATGTCATTACCAATTGATTAAGAGATAATGTCTCCACCACACATGCTGGACACGACAGGCTGGAATCTGGATCTTCTAATAACGAGCAGCTGGCTGCACATTGTCCAGCTCATTACACAGCTACTGGAAGACATCATGCAGCACTTAACGGGGATACTTCAGGCATCTAGCATCTCAAAGGAAATACTGGGCTTCAATGACAGAATCACACATTACAGATTTTATGTAAATGTCTATCATGAATATTCAAGCTGATCAATACCTTCCAGCTTTTTTTTGCAGCAGCTGTTACTCTGTGGCCACCCACACACACACACACACACACACACACACACACACGTTTTCACTTGTTCCTGATTAGAGACATGTGTGGTGTGTGCAGGCTGGCGAGGCAGGACAACTTATCGTTCATATAGACTTTTATCATGGGAGACATTCACTCACTGGCAACTTTATTAGGTACACCTTGCCGGTACCAGGTTGGACCCTCTTTGACCTTCAGAACTGCAAAGATTCAACAACAAGGTACTGGAAACATTCTGCAGAGAGTTTGGTCCACTTTCAAGATTTAAAAGTTAACAACTTTTAGGAATTTAGCCTTTATAAGCTTCCTTAAGAAGTACAGTCGTCATCAGCTAAACTCACATGACCGGACCATACATGTAGCTGGAGCATGTTGAACTCCCTGAAAGCCCAGATAACTAACAGACTGACATAGATGAGGACTTAGAGGGAAGGGTGGAGGAAAAATTATATTTCTCTTATTAGACTTCCAGAAGGTTTGGATTGTCCGACTGATTGCACAACTGCTAAGAGACATTTTGAAAGTGAATGAGACGCTGTCACTTCACAGAGCCAAAGGAGGAAGAGCGGCCCCTCTTTTCATCACCAGGATCCACTACTTCCATGTCTCAAAATGAAATTTTGGGACACACTGTTACAGGGGGGAAAACAAGATTTCATTTTTCCTGACTACACTGCCTCCGCCTTTGTAGGTGTGAAGCTCTGGGCCCAGGACTAAGTTTGGTCTTCTGTTTCCAGCTGTACTGAAGATAACCCTGCAAGGCAGATCGACGCACACATTCGATGATCAGGACATCAAAGCATCAAAAGTGTCAGTCACCCACAATGCTGTGGTGTAATGGGCCATTTGGTATTAACATAGTTCCTCTAGAACTATTAATGTATTGTATAAAGAAACCTTAAAAAGTATGAGTACTAAGGCCCTCCAATTATCAAAAATAACTCAGTCAATGTCATATTACCTCTTTGACGGAACTTTTATCAACACAGAGTTTAGATGGGTTTAACCCCAACTCCTTCGCTTGGGCCAGTACTTCACTCAAAACTGAGAGGGAGCAATCCACCATTTTCTGGCAGAGAACCATGGCCTCACACTTGAGGGAGCCGACTCCCATCCTGGCTGCAGGATGGCACTCAGCTGTAAATTACCCATGTGTGTGCTGAAGGCCAGTGCCTAATTAAGCCAGCAGAACAAGCAAAAGCAGAGACACAATTCTGAGGTTTCCAAATCAGACACCCTGGCTGGCTGCGCTTTGGGATTCTGTCCATCAATATCTCAAACAGGTTCAGACACGAGGGTAATTTTAGAAACTTTTTATGATGGACTGAGGAGGAAAATTGGCATATTGATAAAAACGAAATGCCTGAAACAGACGTACCACACTTTCCACGCAATATTTGTGATCTATAAAACAAAACATGACAGACGAATGTGTGCACCTGTACGTGAACTCTGATCCATGCGTACGAACATTTTGAACTCGGGTGTGAACTTGCCTCCTCCAGTAGCAGACACATACTGACAGTGGGATGCATTTCTTATTTATTGCCTCCACCTTCAGATCGGACCATTTCTTTTTAACTTGTCAGGAACCGTCCTCTGTATTGCACTCACTTTGTTCACTGCTGCAGTAACGTGTTGCCACTCACTGCACTCTCTCGAGATGTGACCCCGCCGCTGTGGCCACCAAACGGTATCTGTTGTCTGAACTCCACCTCACTGACAAGCACCTCAATTCAGTCAGGAAAATTCATTTTTTCACCTTTCTCCCTGTTGTTGCCATGATTCAGCATAAAGAACCATCAATCAGCATGCTCATTTACAGATAAGTCCATAAGTATTTGGACAGTGACACAATTTGTGTAATTTTGCCTGTACATTGCCACAATGGATTTGAAATGAAACAATCAGGATGTGGTTGAAGTGTAGAATTTCAGCTTTAATTCAATGGGTTGAACAGAATTATTGCATTAACCATTCAGGAATTACAGCCATTTGTATGAATCAGATATATCAGAGGCTCAAAAGTAATTGGACAATTGACTGACAAGCAGTTTCTTGGCCAGCGGTGGCCCTCATTATTTCATGACAAATTAAGCAGATAAAAGGTTTGATTTGATTCCAGAGTTCATTCCAAGTGTGGAACCTGCATTTGGTAGCTGTTCAGGGGAACTCTCAATATGAGGTCCAAAGAGGTGTCGATGCAAGTGAAGGAGGCC
>JBBPCS010003500.1:0-12229 GCA_037974645.1 Hollardia meadi
CACACACACACACACACACACACACACACACACACACACACACACACACACACACACACACACACACACACCAGTTTTCATGGCTCCGGGCGTAATGCAGCTGTAACACTGATTTTAGATGTTTTATTTTGCCAATGTTAGACTGTAGTTATAATCAAACCTAGTGCTAAGCCTAATCTCAACCAGTGTTTCTTTTTGTACTGATTTCAATCTGAATGTTTCTCACATAAAAGTCTGAATGTCACCGTTTCATAATCTTTTTTTACACAGTTCAGACTAGATTTACACACTAGCATAGTCATACTACATAACTCTGCCATTGTAAATCATTGCAGAGTACAAGATTTTGACTACCCTCTACTTTTCTATGGGAATAGGGCTCATAGGTCACAACATGTTATGTTTATGTTTTTAGCCAATAGATGCACCATTAATAGTGCCTGTTGGTTTTTATCATAAATCTTTTTTAATTGAAAGATATTCACTCAATAGAGTGAAACTTTATTTAAAAAGTCTGTAATACAAAAATCAGGGTGAATATTTGATTGCAGAAATCCATTAGAAATTCAACACACTGTACTATTATACACACACACAAACATACACTACTATACTTAATTTGAGGGATATAATCACAAGCGCATTTGCATTTTTTAAAATCATTTCTCTCCTTCATTTGCAGAAGTATTTAAATCAGTGTGTTCTTGTTGAAGGAAATGCATCAACTTTTGGGGAACAATAAAATCTGGGTGAAAACCAGTTTGACCATTCTGCTTCTTCTAAGAAATCTGGGTATTTTTCGGTGAAAAGTAATGAGGCTTCACCACAAACATAGACGACATGTAGAGTTGTCGGTTTGATCTCGAGATGACGTGAGCAGCGGTTTGGCAGTGTGCTAGCTCTGGGCTTGCTGCTGTACAGGACTGTAAAGGTGAAGTTGGCAGGTCAGCATTATTACAGGGCAAGTCAGGAATCTGTTCAGCGTGGCTGTGTTTTGAGGCTGCGGGGCTACACACAATAACACATACCACCATAATCATGATCGTCAACATAGCGTGGAAACAGTTTAGCTCTAATGAGATTGATCTAACAGGATGATTCTTGATTCTGGTGTATGGTTTCTGAGGAGGACGGTCTGAGCTTTTCTGTGGAAATGACTGATCAGTGAAATGAGCTGCAGCACATATCCACCTGTTGTGTTGCATACATTTAATGTAACTGATTATTAGATATTTAGCAGCTGCGATTGGGGTTTGTTGCCTGTGTTGTTAATTGAGGCAGGGTCTACAATACAGAGTTTCAATGAAAGGTTTCAGATTCAATGATCGTAAATGATATATTGTAGTTTTGAGCTTTATTTGCTTTAAATTAAAGAATATTTTAATATGATATTCAAAGTTGTTGCTGTGGTATCAGCTAAATTGCCAAAATTATGAATGTACATTTTACACAGTAATTTAAATCAATTAAGTACAACAAATTGCCATCATCAAGGTAAAAACCTTATAGTGCACCCATAAAAATAAGAATAATGCTATAATTTTACGGACCCCATATTCAAAATAAAATAGACCTACTTAATCTGCCATACTTTGAGGACAGAACATTTTGTCATTTGGTAGATGAATTGAATGAAAAGGTAATTTCTGACAGTTTTGGAAACACAACTCCAAGGATTTAACTTAAAGGTACACTTCAGGGTTCCACCTTTAATCTTTAACAGAAAACCAAATTACAAAGGTGTGGGGTTTGAAAAAAAATGCAGCTTACGTGAGTACTTGAGATTAAAAGTAAAGGGAATTAAAAGGATACATTTTGACCATTCTTTTTTTTTAGTCTTTCTCGCATGAGTCCCCCAACTTAATGCTGGACAGACACAGTAGAGAGAAATGGCAGCTGGAAAATAGTGGCCACATTCTGAAGGAAACGGACCAAATTTGAATTTGGCCTAGAATGTGGCGAGCCATGAGGCCAAGAAATGCAGCCTTCTTTTGGCCGAATTTTTTGTGGCCCTCACTGTCCCTCATTCAGTTTCCCACTGGTGTTTGCAACTTCCTGGTGACAAAAATGTAATTATTGCTCTAACCAATTTGACAAGAGGTTCAAGTTGATTCCTCCTTTCTGATGAAGGTGATGTGGACGTTGGTGCTATATTCCTTTTGCTTATTACACCACTTAACTACATTTGAAACCACAAACAAAAAATAGCTGTGAAGATTCTCTGACAAGACAGATGTACTAACAAGAAGACACACTGTTACAAAAAAATGATCATCCTCATGTCTAAATGACACACTGTTACATAATACAGACACACAGTTGCAGATAAAGTGCAAATATAGTATGTTACAAAAGTGGAATCAGATGAGTTCTGCTCTGTTCCTGTCTGTTATTGGAATATGGATACGGAATATGGGCCACAGTGCCCTGGGAGCTGCAGTTCTAGATCTGCCAGAGTATGCCCTGCTTCTGAAAGGAATATGTTTTTTTCCACTATGAATTAAAGATGTCAAGGCAGTGAGAACATCCTCCATGTTACTGTGACCTGGAGCCAAGCTTTGTTTGGTGGGCTGCAGTGGGCTTGTGCCATCTGTCAGCAGTGGTTTCATGGTCAGTAGGTTCTGTACTGACACCGATCTGGTGGTTTGTGATGAAAGGTGAACATGACACATACACCAACCCATATCCAGATGCAGGGCGAAATTTATATGTTCTACCCCAGGGTGTCAGGTGTCAGCAGTTTGACTGACTTTCTCTAATGAATGTCACGAGAGGAAGAGGAGACGCATGAGAACACTTTGACACCACTCGCAAATATGTCAGGCTTTCATAATTACCTAAGGCCAGACACTCAAAGCCTCAGTATGCTTCAGAAGAACTATGTTCTGTACGTGTAGTGTGAATACGTCTAATGGCAAAAGTGTTTATTCTGAATGACCAATTCAAAAGGCCTCATAGCACTGTCCTGCACTTGTTCACACATGTGTACTTGATTGTGCAGGGCTGCACAATTAGAATATATTAGAATGCTAATATTCGAGCCTGATGTGATGGTTGGAAAAGTTGTGGTAGTGTTACACTATTTCAGGGATCATACCTATCTGAGGATTACGCAACACACTAGTTATACTAGTTGTCTATTCTAATAGTGACACCAAATCTTGATCAAACTTGAGGAGTTATTTTGCTGTCGAGTTTCACATCACATCACTGTGTGTCACTCATTTGTCTTTAAACCTCATCTCAGAACAGGACACTGCCAGATGCTGTTCTAACAAATTCATGTTTGTGACACCGGCATTTCAACAATCTGATCTGAAGTTGTTGAATGTTAAAATCTTTATTTCACATCTAAGTTTTCCAGGATATTTAGTCAAATATTGCCACTTTAGAACTTTTCAATTACTGTTTAGCTGCAATTAAACAATCCCAGTTTTGTTTTTTTTGTTTTTTTAAATTAGCTTTTAAACCATATCCATTTAATGGTCTTTTACAAGGCAAAGTTTGGTGCCCTTCGATTAAGAACATAGAAAAGGAAAGAGGTCGTGTGGATGTCAAATAGCGAAGTAGCCATAATCTGATGTAGTGATTCCCCTAAAGCTTCTTTCTGAAAACCCTGAAAACCCTGATAACCCTCGGCTCCTGCTCGAAGTTGTTTCATGAAACAAAGCTGCAGTTTAGGTGTTTGGTCAGCAGATGCCAGTGTTGTAACACATGTTTCCTCCATACACTCACACTCACACACACTAAGTGCATCCATGTGTGTTCTACAGTCAAACTGGTTTGTGAAGTTGCCCTCATAGCTGACATTCTAATAGTTTTACTCGATTTTTGGACTTCTCCTGCTTTTGAAAATGTTCTCTTGAGTGCCTCTTTGTCTATCTTTTTATTTCATTGTTTAGTTTAATTTAATTTATTCATTTAGAAATTTTCTTGTCTAATTGTTTGCAGTGCTACATGGAGCAGTTTTGGTTTCTTTTTGCATCATAATTTCATATTTATAGCGTAGTTAATCACTATTAAAAGTTTCATATAACATTGCATTCCAAAATGCTTTAGAAACAGCCATGAAAACAGCCATGCACATTTCTTATGACTGGAAAGTGTGTTTTCTGTGGGGTGCTAGTAAAGTTAGCAAAGTAAGTCAGTAAAATATATTAAGTCAGGCACCTTTGACAGAGGAAGGCTACAAAGTGCTTCACAAAAGTACAGTTTGTTTAAAATAAGACCATAAAAAACAGCAAAAAGAGACAATGAAACAACAGATGTTAAAAAGTTTACAAAATGAGGTGAGCCAAAGGCAAGTTTGAATAAATGAGTCTTCAGCTGTTTGTTTTTTTAGTCTAAAGGAAGAGCATACTTTAAAGAGGCATACATGAACAACAAGTGTTCCACATGTTGCAATAGTCCAGATATCTAGAAAATAATATTTGTTTATACCTACAAGATAAAAAGTCACAGAGCCAACAACCCAGTTAACCATTTGTTTATTTGCCTTTTAGCTTTGCTTGTTAACTCACTTTTTATCCCATGTAGGGCAAAAACATATTTTGCATGCAGCTACATGCTTAAATGATTAAACCCAGTTAAGGGTCATTAACATAGTGGAGATGCCTTTGCCTCATTTCACACAACCATGCATGTAACTATTATTCACACTAGCCTAAGTGTCACATCAGCTTTTGTGTCTCATGGTGGCGTTCATGCTGTTTCAGTGGCTGGTGGTGCTTGACACGAACACACACTAAATACAACAATACAAATGAGTTAGAAATATGTCATGTTGGCACAAAAATAAACATCCTTTAAAAACCGTAATTAATCAAAGCTCAGAACATAGAGTGCGTAGAGAGCAGCAGCAGGCCGTATGGCTGCTTTCCCAGTGATCCCCTCTCCTGGCTCCCACTCAGTTAAATGGAGCAGCCAGTGCAGATGGGAGGTAGCCAGGCGAGGTGGATTGTGGGTAAGATGGGGCGGTGCCCACTGATGGGTAAATAAATTCTGCATTAGGGAAGCCTGCTGGCATCACTGTGATCACCTGGCATGGTGTGCCTGTGTAGGTATACAGTATGTGTGTTGCTCACCTAGCATGAGATGTAGAAGAAAACTTGACTTGACTGCTGGATTTTAATTCTTCAACTGGCATCAAATATAGTCTGAACTGCAGGTCAGAATCCAGTCTGCCTTTCCCTGGGAGAACTGACTTGGAGTCAGCCAGTCAAACAACAGTATGTAGATGAACGGTGTGCCCGCAGTTGCTAAATGACTTTGTATTTTACAAAAGTTTTCTACTGTCTTTTTAACCTATGTAAAGTGTCTTTGAGTGTCAAATCGCTATACAAATAAAATGTATTATTATTATTATTATTACAAGCATAACCAGGTGGATGTCTCAAATCCTTCAATCAGGGTCTCTGTGCTCTAGGTTTCAGGAGTAAGAAAACCTCATTCAGAATCACACTGGTATCTGTAATAACAAAAAAAACAAATCAAGACCAACAACATAGCCTTGCTCAATCGTGTCTCATGTGGTTCGCTCCATTTATCAGGTCCCCATTGACAGGGATTGTGAAAGAAAAGTGTGGGTGGATATCATGGATAATGGAGAGCAGAGAAACAGCTACAATAATATTTATGCACACTTAACTGCAGGTTAATGCAGTTTAGTGGTTACAAGTGCATTTCTTTAGAATTGATTTGTCTTCCCTCAGGAAATTGGATAGCAGAAGACCATACTAACTAGCAGACCATACTAATCAATTTGGAAAGACTTTTTTTCTGAACAAACACCATCTATTTCTTATGAGACTCTTTCGTATGTGCAGAAACTTGATGCAGATAAAATTCTCTATTTAAGCAATTATCTTTTCTGACATTTTAAAACTTAATCCAAATTTTTTCTGACAGTCAGACAGGTGTATCTTTATCTCTGTGGCTACGGCTAGTCCCTGCTCTATGCACTACATCATCCCACCCTACAGCTGTCCTTCAATGAAAACCCTTTTATTCCCCTTCTGCGGTTCCTCTCAGGTTACCTGAGCTGTGCCTTCAAGTGTCCGTCACTTTTAGGTTTTCAGCAGCTTCTATTTTTAAACGCCAGGGCAGGGAGGAATGAGAAGAGCAACAGGGAAAGAAAGAAAGAAGATGGATGGACAAGATGGGAGTATGAGAGGGAAAGGGAGACAGATGCACATACCATGATGGAAGGATGAAAATAGAAAAACAAAGATTGTGAGTGTCTGGAGTGAAGGCCGATGGTACAGCTCTGTTTGGTAGGCTGCCAGGTGTAGAGGATAAATAGAGGATGGAGATAACAGAGGGAGGGAGGGAAGCGTCCTGGAGTCTGGTACTGCTCCAGGCCTCAGCTCCACTGAGACCACCAACTGGGTGAATAGAAAACAGGGAACAGGGAGGAGAGTGTGCCTGACCGATATGATTCCAGTGCTGATACTACTGATATTAACTCACGGCCACTGACATACCATAAGATTTCAAAGATAATTCAGTAAAATCCTAATATAATAATTGTACAGACCACTGTCTTTCATTGTCAATATGTTTTTTAAAGATCTCAGTGATCTCAAATTCAGACTGTAAACAGCACTGCGTTAAAAAAACACAAGGATCTGCATTGGTGTTTAAAAATACCTATTTTTTGGGCTTGTAGTTCTATTTATTCATCTAGATTGTTGGTCAGTTTTGGAGTTATCGGCTGTAGAGATGTCTGCCTTTTCTCAAATATAATGTAACTAGATTACACTTGTCTTGAGGTGCTCAAAGCTCCAATAAAATACTCCAATAAATAATAAAAACTATTTCCAGAAATCATGACCCAGTTACTCAAGATAATCCACAGACCTCGTTGGGAGCTGTTTCATGTAGGAACTATTTTCTTTCTACTGAACTACACAGTATCACAATGCAGAAGGGCATGATGTAAACATTAATGGTGTCCTCGGCTGAGCTATAAAGTTAGCTAGCTTAGTTAGCTTAGTTAGCTAGCCTCTCATCAATGAGTAGATGCATGCTTCCTTCTGCAAGGTGATACAGAAAGAAAATAGTTCCTACATGAAACTGCTCACAACAAGGTGTGTGGATTATCTTGAGTAACCAGGTAATGATTTCTGGAAAGAGACATTGTTGTTGAGTTTTTCAAATATATTTTATTGGCGCTTTGAGCACCACAAGACAAGTGCCATCTAGTTCCGTTATATTTGAGAAAAAGCAGAAATCTCTACAGCTGATATCTCCAAAACTGAGCAACTCACACCAAATCCATCGAGATAGATAAAAAGCACTACAAACTAGAGGAAAAGTATGCATTTTGGATTTTGGTGTGAACTATCCCTTTAAGATGATCAGTCATGAAGTTATTTGCAGAATCAGTCATACTGCAACATGTTGTTGCACACTGGCGGATTCAGATCCGTCTTTTTTTAACACCCCAGAATTGGCCCCATGTATCAGTCTAACGCTGGAGGAAGCAGAGACATGAGCAGTAAGGAAAGCCTGATGGAAGACAAAGGTCACAGCTCTGCTCAGTGGATGCACACTGACGATCTTCGAACAGCTTTGCCACAGGCTACTTTCCAAATGTAGCCCATGTTTGAGATTAAAAACACAGTCAGCAGATCTGATCCTTGGAGACAAACCGTCTGATTGGGTAGAAGCTGCTATTCAGACAATTGTTATCAGGATAATTAAAGGTTGGGTCTGCTTTCTTTCTTCCCTTGTGTCATATTTCTTTCCATCTCCTCATTTATTGCTTAAGCTCACTTTCTCTCATATTGCTGCTTTGTCTAAATGTGCAGACACTGTAAACAGGGCATCGTTGCATGTTTTAAAAAAAGTGCTACTGCATCAAAGGTAGGGATAGAACGGCTGTCATATATTTAATCCCTCTTCCTTTCCTCCTCTTTCTGTTGATTATGTTGTATCCAGAGGCTGAATGGTACAGTATAATATTTGAAGTTTATGATACTATGATACATGCTGCCTTTAAAGGCCCACTTAACCTTAATCCAGGATGATTCTGTCGGTTTTGTGGCACTATTTTGAACTATTTCTGTGTGTGCCTTGCAGCATTGCACAACATTAGGCCATGCATATGCATCAAGGACAGAGGTGACACTTGGCCTTTTTAACTGTGATAAGGACAAAAGCTAGAAAAGAACTCTCATATGATAAATTTCCACATAACTTGATAACATGCATAATAAACAGGAGCTTTGTACCATTTGTCCTGTTCATAGGGTTTGTGGTAGCGACTATCAACGCAACAATTAGCCGCTGAGAGGGTTAATGCAGGGAGCTCTGTCCGACACGCTATGTCCAAACATGAGCATGAGTCCATAGCTGCGTTTTGATGTTTTATTGTAGACACGCACACAGGATCACTTACGTCACATGATGATTTGCAGAGATATTACGGCAAAATGGACATAAAGGATAGCGGTCAACAGAAATCAACGGCACCCTATTCACCCCCTCTCTGTTACAAACAAAAGTGAATGACAATCAAGTGCAGGTGATATTAACTACTACCGCTACACCCTTTGGTGATGCACGCACACACCTCCGCACAGGTACACACCTCCACACACACACACACACACACACACCTCCACACATCTCTATCTATTAGTGACTGAGTGACCGACGTGCAACCCAAATACATCCCTTGCTCCTACAGGGTTCATAGGTTCATGTTCACCTTTGTTTTCACTTCTAAACTTCTTTCACTTGCTTGTACTCGCTGTTATAAAGCTCTGTCTGGATTGCTGCATCCCTAACCTTAGGAACAATACTGGCGTGTCATAGTTCAGGTATTAGGCAACGAGGGAAAGGGACCCAGATGCAGACACATGCAAGTATAGCAGGTTGAAATACATGTTGCTGTGCTTTTTGTCTATCTGTATGTTTGATTTGGCGGTGTGCGATCTGACAATTTTCAATCATGATTGATCTTGAAGGCATCCAGAATTTACTTTTCAGGTGAATTGTAGAGATTGTGTTATTTATGAGAAATGGAAGAAATGGAGAAACCATCTCCAAATGGAGAAATAGGCTATTTCAAGTCTGGCTGTAGTCTACAGGGCATTTCAAAATGATTGTGCTTAAATAGATTGTTATAGTTTAGTTTAGTTTGAATATGTTTTTAAAAAATGTATTAAAAACCTGCAATCTGTGTTTATACTGTGCTCTGATTAGTCAAACCACAGTGTGTAAATGCACTTCATTACTCAGACACTGAAGGCACATGAACCATTAAATTGAGTAATTACTTGCAACTTCTTGTAAATTCTTTTTAAAATAATAATCCAGGTCATGATTAGAATGTTTTGTAATGTTTTGTGGAAATGATTTGTTAGGTAAAATATTTTAGACAAAATGTCAATTTTGTAGATGTATCTCCCAGTTTCTCTCCGACGTACAGTGAAATTCCAGCCTCACATGCCTCACAGATATGTTTATTGCTGAAAGACATCAGACTCTCATAGTACAGATTTAAAGGAAAATAACAGATCATGAAGAGAAACATTAGTTAGTTTATAGTTAATAGTTTATGGTGCTTTTGTTAATCTTATCTACAGATCCACTACTTTTAAATAGATGGCAAATCTAAAATCGAATTAAATTTTGTGTTAGTTCTGTTATTTGTCTGTCTGCTTCGGTATAAAACTGCAGTGATGTTGTGATTTAGATCAATCCAATCAGCTGCAAGCGTCCAATCACGTACAGATTGCCATTAAAGGAGTGTGTTGGTCCGGTGGTCTGGTTGGTCTGGTGTATCCTCCAGGCAGCCTCCTTGCTCACGTTGGCCGCCATGATGGCAGATCGAAACTATTTTTGGGTCAAGCGAGGAGTCTGGAAAGGTCCATGAAAAGAGGTTTAGGAACAGGTTGTGAGGCTGAGGGGTAAGACAGATGGTGGGGTGACATGATGAGTACCTGAGTGCTTGAGTGATGGCCAAAACTACCAAAATAAGACCAAGATGTTACAAAAAACCCTTTTTAATATTTGAGATGCAGAAATTGGCTTGTAATTGCAGTGCACATGTGTGTGTTCGTCTGTGTATGTGTGTGGCCTGTGGACTACTTCTGACCAGAAAAAGAAGAAGATGCTGGCATTGTGCATCTAAGGAAATGACCCCCATTAAAAAGCCTGCGTGGCTAATTATTGACTCAGTCCATCTACTTTTATCACCTTTTGTTGAGTGCAAATCTGTTCCACTTTGTGCTAATCAATCAGTTTTTCTTTGGTCAATCATGTGCAGTGGGTGATGATTGACAGAATGACAAACATTCTGTTTTTATATTTATTCCTTTTTATACTCTGATTTTTTTTTCTGTAGCGGAACCATCAAAAGAATTTTACAAGCTGATTGTTGATTGACTGACAATCAACATCTGAATCTTTTTGAATTCACTGTTTCATATTTTTCATAGAACCAGCTGATATGGCCATTTGTAGCACTACATTTTTTCATCTTCACCTTTTTTGTCTCACAACAGCAACACTCACTGAGACAAAAAAAAGTTTATGGGAGTATGAAGTTAAATAAATTATTCAATTAGGCCTGAATCTCAGCTGCAGCTCACCCTTTCACTAGAAATTAGCCAGAAAAGCCACCATATCTTGGACACGGTTGCAAGTGTTCATCTCATCTTCCAGCTCTGCTCCAACCTGTCTGAGTGTAACTAAAGCCGGATGCCTAAAGGGCTGTTCCCACCATATATCCCATCTGTCACTGCACTGAGTGTCTTCCTACAGCTGATTGACTGCATCTGGCAGGCAGGTGAGGAGTGTCTGCAACAAAAGGCTTTCTTTATTATGGAGCTGAACCACCTAAACCTGTTAACAAAGGACAGCCTTCCCGCTCGCTGCAGTAACCCTGCGGGGCTTTCCCACTGCTCTCTGTCACAGCTCTATTGATCACACTTAACCCATCGCTGCATCAATACCACTGTTACAGCCTGCCACCTGATATGATTGGCTCTGACACCTTAGAGCTGCAGCGGAAGGGTGGGGTTTGTCACACACACACACACACGCACGCACGCACGCGCGCACGCACGCACGCACGCACGCACGCACACACACACACACACACACACACACACACACACACACACACAGGTTTTCCCTACTTTCACCCAAAAAATAATCTTTGCTGATTGGTTTAAATTGATATTTAAGCAGCAGTGAAATGGGTTTTCAGATATAAGAAGACGGCAACCATGGTAGTTTATATGCAACAAGGTACTTAGAGCAACCAAAGGTCAGGAAGTCTTTTGTTGACAGAAAAGAAGTAGTTTCATATGAGCCAGCTGATTGTGAGTTTCTCCACTTGAGATTCTACTGAAGGTGTAAATCTATGAAGATGTCTCAAAATATAAATAAAAAAGGCTTATTAATTCCCTATAACAGCTGGACACTGCAGTTTTTATCAAACGTCACTAAAACAGAATAGTGCATCTCTTGGGAGCTATTTTCAGCAGCGGATTAATCCACATCTGGTGCTCTAGTTAGCAGGACGTGCATGTGGGAGTTGAGTCAAAATCAGTTACAGTGTGTGTGTTCATGGCATTGGCATATATAAAGATGGCTGCAATCTTGCGCTGGTGACATCATTGGAGCCAGAGTCTGCGCTGTATAGTGACCGGGCGGTGGACCAGCGGTATCGAGTTCCTGCCCATACACGACTCAGTTGTGAGCAGGGCTCAGTTGTCAATGATGACGTTTCACACCGTTTTTTATAGCATCAAATAACTAATTAAAACCAAACTGATCAGAAAGGTGAACACTTGAACATACATCAGTGTGATCAGAACCAGGGATTAGAAACGGTTCAAAGAACGAAAACGAAAACCGGAAACGAACGAAATTTTAGGATGAACGTAATCGAAAATAGGAACAAAAACAATTTCAGTTGTTCCGGAGTGAAAACACTATTTTCAATTTTAGATAACCGGTAAATAACGTTAGTTATCGTTCCAATTAACTTTTCTTGAAATGTTATTGTGGATAAATTTTCAAAGGAAGTTCTATTCCGGAAGTGATTTAATGTCGTTTTATTTTATTTTAAAGTTGTAGGCAAACTCAGTAGACCCGTTTCCACAAAGTTGGAAAACGGTCTGTTGCATTTAGCTTTCACCTGCACCCACACCCATCCTATTAGTGTTGTTTAATAACATTTGTAGCGCTAGCATGTTCGAATAGTTTCTTT
>JBBPCS010003501.1:0-12227 GCA_037974645.1 Hollardia meadi
CACACACACACACACACACACACACACACACACACACACACACACACACACACACACACACACACACACAGACCATTGTTTGAACCTAAAGGGTATTATGGGATTGTCTCAAAGTGATTACAGAGGATCAGGGGTACAGAAAAAAACAACAACAAAAAACAAAGATGCACACACAAGCTAACAAACAAGCACGCACGCACGTACACATGCCCAGAAAAATCACTCGCACACAGATATACTCACACTCGTCAAGCCACGAAGTCCGGCCTCTTCGACTGGGATAATCCTGTGGCACCGAGAGAGGGTAAAGTTAGGAAGAGACGATCCCAAACCCGGAAAAGCCGATTAGAGGCTGAGGGAACAAAACCCAGGCAGCGAGAGAAGGAGGACGAGAAACAAGTAGCAGGGAGCCAAAGCAAAGCCAACCATGACACAAGAGGCCGGTTATGCCTTACAGACCAGGAAAACCGAACGGGAGGGGGAGTAGATGCAGAGCACAAGACGGATTGTAGGGAGGGAGAAGGAGTGCTACAGGGAGACATGAAGAGAGGAGGGAGATATGAGGAGAGAGCCAAATGAGAAGTCAATGAATGGAGATAAAGGACTGAGAGGAGGAAAGAGGGTGAGAAAAGGAAACGGTAGAGATACACATGGGATAAGACGCTTTGAGAAGACGAGCAAGAAAGAGACTCAGATAAATTAAATATTATCATAAATCAAACGAACAAAAAGGGATGAAAAACCAGCAAGGACTAGTATGTCCTTGTCAAGCTGTGGAGAACTCTCTTTCTCCACATTCCTCTTTCTTTAGCAGCGCAGCCCTCCGTTCTTTCACTTAGTTCCCTCATTATGTCCTCATCCATGACCAAAGATGTGCAGGAGCTCTCAATATCTACAAAGAGATGTCGGATACCAAAAGATAATACCTGCAAAGAAAGAAAGGGAAGAAGGGATGCAGACTGATAGAGACAGGTAAAAGGGAGTGGAAGCTTCCAGACACGAGGAAATATCTTTATTTTTTATCACTTTCTTCGTATCTCTTTCATTCTAAACCGTCTTTTTTTGATGCTCTATACCGCTTCCCATCTGTCTCTCTGCCACTTTCTCTCCGCTGTCTCTTTCTCGCTCTTCTTTTTTCTTTGTCTGTCTCTCTCTCTCTATTAATCCCTGGGCTATAGAGTTGGTATTTTCATCCAGTGACATCCAGTCTGACACCGGAGGGGTCATAATTTGATGGAAGCAATAAAACAATAAAGTACATACACGTGCATACGTTCAAGCACATGGAGACACACATACACCAACATACTGTAGATGTGAGTGCGCACACACACCGATCCTATGTCGGTATAGTGTGTAGATACCAGCAGAGACAGATGGATGCGAGTCCTGATAAGTCCTGGAAACAGACTGAGACATAGAACAGAGGATGATTCCCAGAACAAGGTGGGATTATGTGTTCCAGTGAATTGTTCAGCCTTTCCTTCATTATATGGAATTGGCAGATCTACATTTCGATCGATAGCGGTTTCACTCGTCATCGTCGAGATTTGATCGTGGAGACGGGACTCAAGGAGGATGTTATTGCTTCGTACGGTCTCTTGTCCTGAAAAGCGCCCTGTTGTGCATTTAGAGTTGTGTTTATTCAAATGCACAATATAAGCTTATGTTGTTGTCTAAAAAAAAAAATCAATTCTCTGTATGTAAACACCAGAAGGGGTTTTAAACGGCCCATACCAGAGGGGCCAGGATGGTACTGTACATCAAGGCCTGTCGCTTCCTGATATCCTCATGTGATTGGACAATAAATACTGAAATTAAACAACACAGACCCATTGTCCCATTTATGTGTTCTGGCGGAATGTATGTCTAAACCGTCTGTGGTGGGTGCAGAGGACAAACTAATGGAGATTGAATGTCGTGTCAATATAAACCCAAAATGTAAACTATCAGTGCGTGAATGTTTAAAAAAAAAAATCATTCCAGCTACTGAAATACACGAAGGTATATGTGAACTTTTAAATTATGCATTCGTGACAGACAGTGAGATCATATTTTTTGGTGAGGTGTGATTTAAATAAGGTACTGAACTATTGTTCATTATTGTATCATTATTGTACTGGGTAAATAGGGTTGTACTGGGAATGAACTTATCTGCTCTGATTGACCCGTGGTGGTGGGGTACTTGCTTGGTTGTGATTGGCTGGTTAGCCCAGTCATTGAGTCAGTGAGCCCAGAAAGGGCTGGACTGCCGGTAAAAATATTACGGAATTGTTTTTGACTGTCCACTTGCCCACCAATGTGTGTCCCAGTATGCCAGATGGCCAGTACACCACTGTTGTAGGCCGGGACTGTCTTAACAAACCAATTTGTAAGCTACAGTAGCTTTTAGGTCTCATCTGAAAACTTTACGCTAGGAAGAAAATGAAAAAATGGAGCGGAGAAGAGGTTGTTTCTTTTTGTGCAGGTGTTCGGCGTTTTGTTTAATTTCCTAGACGTTATTTTCCAGATTGTAGGTAGTCATGGAGGCGGCACAGATTGAGGCGGCAGGCAGTATGACACCAGTTTGGAGGGAGGAGTGGGGAAACAGAGCAAGTTGATGAGTCATAAGGATATTAATAGAGACAGGATGTGGCCACCAATAGCCACAGCAAATTGGCTAGCAGGGGAAAATGCAAAGCCAGTCCGAAGCAGGCTCATCCAATGGAAACGGCAGGCTGGGAAGATTGAAAACAGCTGCTGGGATGCCCTCCTTCTCTTATCTTTATGACGCCACCAGAGCAGGCAGGCAGAATGTGATGTTTTATGACTAAGCACATGTAGCAAAGAAAGGTACATTGAAATATTTGTGTGTATTTTACTTGTATTTGTGCAAGTTTTTGGATAGGAATGAGACTGAGGGAGAGCTTTTGAGTTTTTAGTATCAAATAAAGTTTGTGACAAAGCTACTGTATATTTTCCTTTAACCCCATGTGAGGAAAAGCAATTTCAGCTCTTATGGTTTTAGGCAATTTACGCCGATCGAGAGAAGAGAAAACAAATAAAGGTAAGATTAAGAAGAAATAGGGAAATCTGGGCAGAGCTGTTGTGGAGAAATAAACGTTTGAGTGTCAAAGTGAGAAAAGCAAATTATGATGGCGAGGGATATAAGCAGGGAGGGAAGGGAGCTTAGAAGAGGGAGAGTAAGTGTAAAACAGGACAGGGGGATAGACAGAGACAGAGGAGCAGACGTATTGATATTTCCAGCATAAACACTCATCCTAATGGACCCGCAGCGTCGGAGTGGGAGATCGATCAGGAGACAGAAGTCTTGGCAGATGTATGGAAGGAAAATATACCTCTCACATGCCGTGAAGAGGGCGGAGGAGGGATGGAGAAATGGAGGGAGGACATTAGAAGATGACCAGACGCATTGGGGATACAGAAAGAAGGCCAAGACTGAATCCTAATGCGCAAAATGTATTTTTCATGAGGGTGGAATCAATAGTGATTTCGGAGTTTTCTCTTTGCAGCTGGAATGAGCCGAGTCCGAGCGAACCGAGACTATCTGGAAAAAAAGGGAAGAGAGAAGACGGGGAAGAAGAATGGATAAATTGATGGTTGGATGGACAATTGGAAAGATTAATGACAGCAGTCAGTTAATAGGAGGAAGTTCCTGGAATTGGAACGTGGGAGGAAAAATAGAGGGGAGGACGGTTGCAAAGAAAGGGGAAAAAAAGGGACTGAGGTGCACCTGTAAGCAAAGCTAGAGATACTTTAGCTTCCATATGGACCTGAATATGTCTTCCACCTCTAGTAAGCTCACCCACAGCCCAACTGCACCAATGTGTTACCAGCTGGTATTTGAATATATTGAATATATTTGCAATATTGCCCAGCCATATGTTGGGATTTGAACGCAGCCAAAACGTGGGTGACCTACTCTCAATGCTGTGCCTGAACGCATCCTGCGTAGCCACAGACGGAGGCCTGACGTTTATACTCTGCTGAGTTGCTGATCACGCTACGCCTCCTGCGCAGACACAGTGTGAGGCTGAGGGTAATGGCTGAGGCTAGACACGAGGAGGTGATGGCTATAATAAGGGACAGGAAGTGAAAGGAGGGTAATCATAAGAATAGAAATATAAGAATTTGTGTATGCATGTGTGATCACTGGGAGCCAAGCAATATGTACCGAGGGCGACGAGAAATACCTCACAAATTTTTGTCTTCGTCTTGCCAGCTGAATGGTTCTAAAAACAACCAAGTATAGCTTCACACCTGAGCATGTGTGTTTCAGTTTGTATGAATGTCTTCACACCTCTACCTGACGCGTAGGAGTTATCTGTGTACTGCAATGTGTGAATGTGAGGTGGTGGGAGCCGTGACTCTCTCTCTCTCTCTCTCCCACACACAAACACAGTTACAAAACGGTGCTCTTCCTCACATCTGAATCGACACTGCAGCAAATTCACTATCACACAGATTTAATTCAAAAGCTTACGAACAAATCACAAACGCTGCAGCGTCTACGCGTAGACATAGCCCGCACACAGCACTACGTGTACACACACGGCTCACACTCGTATGGCAGACCCAGACAGTCTCTTACTCTTTTTATGGCGACACCTGAGCTTGGCTTTAAGTACAAATTTCATGCCACATTACCCCCCATGGCAGCAAACGAGGAGAAGAAAGGGGTGGGGGGTGGAGACTGAATGAGGCTGAGGGATGACTCTTTTCTCTGCCGGCTGCATGTCTGCCTCTACATCCCCTTTACCCCTTCTGTCCTTTCTCTTCCCCTCATATCATTACCCCCCTCCATTTTTTTTTCCTAACTTAATGTGTTTTAATGGTCGGGAAGCAGAATGGGTCACAGTCGTGTTACTGCTGGGTCCCCACATGACAAGAGCAGTGATATGTTTTAATGAGCCTGGGACCCAGGGCATGAGATGAAATTTCTTACTTGGGTCCAACACTGAAAAAAGACTAAATCTATTCTCAGCTGTCTCACTCACTGTCACAAAGTGTTTCCGTTCATTTCCCCATTTCATCAACGCCATCTAGTTTTAACTGTCTCAAAAGACACTAATTCAGTGACTTTGCACTTTTCATTAAACTAATTGCTTGAACAGATGTCCCAAATAGTATATGCAGGAGTACTGTATACTTTATGGTTATACAGGTAAGTCAATCGGAGTTGACTTGTAAGTATTCTGCACTTCTTAACACCACCAGAACATCAGAAAAGAGCAGTAAGGTCTGTAGACACCTCTTGGTCCTCTGACCATTTGGCTTTATTTCACTGTTAAGCAAACTCCGCCTGTGTGCACTTCACCCATTCACTGGTTTTAAGGTTTGAAGGACTGTGGCCTGACCCATCTTGCATACTTAAGCAGTGCATCAATTGTGACCACCACCAAGCACCAAGACTCTGACCTCAGCGGGGACACTCACATTGAACAAGTAATGAAGAAAGCCACTAAAAGACTGGCTGCTCTAGCCAGACACAGCCTACCCTGCAAAGACCTTGTCCCCATCTACAATGTTGTCATCAGTCCACGTCTGGAGTATGACAGTGGCCTTCTATTGAGGTGTAATAAAAGCTGCACTGCTGGAGACGGTGCAAAAAAGAGCCCTCAGGATCATCTCCAGAGGCTGCCCCCCCCCCCCCACACCACCGAAACTCCCATCTCTTCGGAGGAGGAGGGAACAGGCAGCCATTCAGCTGTCAGGGAGATGATACACTCACAGCAGTTACTCCAGCTCAGTCACCAGGGTAAAATGTTGGCATTGTTCTGCACACCACAGATGTGTTATATTTGTGCATTTCATACGTATCATGTTAACATTTCTACAATATATCGACGGTCAGATTACATGTATGTGAGCTGATTTTCTTACTATGAGGAAGGTGGGAGAGTAGCCAAGCAAGAGCCCAGTTCCACCGACAAAACCGGGTAATTTTGGCGACTGTCGAGACGTTTTGCATCCTTGTTTGTAGCAACAAAAACCAGATATGTTGAGGTAAAACATGATTGTTTCCTAACCCTAACCAAATGGTTTTTAACCCACCAGACCTGAAAGGAAAAATTCACCCAAAAATGAAAATTCAGTCAGTGTTTAGTCGACCCCATGCCGATAGATGGAAAGTCACGTGAAGTTTCTCCTAAACAACCGAAGAAGATTGGGACTTGTTTTAAAAACATAAAAGGGCTCCTTACAGCTTGTCGGGATTAAACCAAGTCTCTGGAAGTCCCACGATGCCAAATGGATCTGAAAAGACGATATTTACAACCTCTTATAAGCTGAAAGCTTTACTGTAGCAGCTCAGCTCAGAGCGTTAGCATGAACCCCCCACAGTGAAGATTTTGGGACTGTCAGATTTACGGATCTGCCAGGGTTATGCCGGATGAGGTGTAGCCATTTTCAGGTTTTTATTTATTTTTTTAACACTGGTGGTTTTTATTTTATTATTATTATTAATTTTTACTATTTTCCTCATTTAGTTGGCAGACGTGCACCAAGTACGTTACATAAAAAACCCCAGCCTATTTCACTGTGATAAGAATCCCATAAGCTGGGAAAAAGATGTATCTGTATCTGTGAATCGATTGTATAGTAATGTTCATTTTATCGTTTATTGTTTTTAGATGCTGGAGGATATAAGACTGTGCAGCAATATCAGTTCACAAAATCAAGAAAAAAAAACAAATTACATGAATGAAGATTAAACTAAAACATAGTGAAAGACATGAGGTCCAAGAAAAATCCAAATACACACAGTATCTTTTGAGTCCTGCCTAAGGCTAATGAAGAAGTATCTGGAGGACTTAGATTACCGGGGTCTGTCTCATTGAAGGGATTTGGAAGGTGATATGCATGACTGCTCAGCCTTTCCCATAAAACATTTAATGAGACTATAAGCTTGAACCTCAGTAACCTTTACGGTGACCTCTCACTTTCTGATGAAGCTCATAAAATAACGTTTTAAAATAGCACAACATTAAAACAAACGGGAGAGGGAACAACATTCAGGGTCAGTGTTTGAAGGGATATGTCTTAAATGTCACTGGGGACAATTGTATACTCCTTTTTAATGGCCATAACTAAAGACCTTTATTAATGAGGAATAATTGCTTCAGTGTGAACAGGGTCAAACGTATAACAATAAGCATTGATTGAAGCATGTTGTTAGCATATTGCTCTGAGTGTGACCTCGACGTGTAATTTCAATCTATGCAGTATCAATAGCCACAGTCATTGTTTTTGAACTATGTTTGCTGTCTTTGAAGTTTCCTGCAGAACATTTGGTTCATTTTGGCGCTTTCTCGTTTTGGAAAGTACGTCTGTTCAAGTGGTCTGAAACTGACGCGGATGGCTTCACACTGCTGGTACATTAAACCCTTGTGCGTCTCTACCTGGCGCCATGTGCGTCTGGATGAGACGCGAGGTGTCGTGCAAAACGTCTATATGTGACGAGCTGGGGACGAGAAGGGGGTGCACTGACGAACAAATGGTTTTACTTCTGATACTTTGATGATAATGCTTTTGTACTTTCACCTAAAGGTACAGTCGATGATTCTGAAGAAAGGTAGGTGCTTGTCGAGTCTCATTCCCGGTCATCAAATATCAGCCCTTTGGGTTGGCGAGGCCCAATCCAATGTGTCTGTATTTTACGACTTGGGAATGAGGCTCAATAATCAACTATCTCAACTATCAATATCTCCAGAATCGTCTACTTCACAGTTCAGTGAAATTCTGAATGCAGGACTTTTACTTACAATTAGGTATTTCTATAGTCAGGTATCACTACTTTAACTTAGGTAAATGATTTGTATACTTCTTCCACCGCTGGTACTCACAATTCGCATTATTAACCATAATTGTTACATGCATGTGTTTTTGCAAATAGAGTGATTCCTGCTTGTTTCTGCAGTAAGTGTAATTGTGAGCGTAAACGCAGTTTTTATTGCAAGGGGTAATTTGAGTGTGTGGTTAGAATCACTAAGGCTGAAATAGTGAATGAACACTCAATTTACTTAAACGTCCTTTTTTCCCCCCACTTTTCTGTAATTATTCTGGAGGCTACTTACGAGCTCACATTTCACATTATTGCAGTTCATCTCTAAAAATCTGTGTTAAGTTTTTTTTGTTTTTTTTAAGCATTTCACCGTGAGAGCAGTTTCCGAAGTTGATCCACACATCAATAAAACGCCTCTTTCCACCTTGTGCTGTGCTTCCTGAAAGAGCGCCGTTCTGTGACGCATTTGAGGAGAGCAAAGAAGCAGCAACCTTTTTGGTTAATCAGGCATCAGGTTTGCGTCAGCAAACTCTGACGCAAACAGAGCTTACAAAATGAGGAAAACTATGCATATTAAAGCTGTGTGTGTGTGTGTGCGTGTGCGTGCGTGCACAAGGTTATTATGCAGTATGCATGTGAGCATGTTTGTACAGCTATGTGTGCTCTGAGAATAGTAGCCGTGACAACAACTGGCGCCCATGTATGAGAGCCTTTTAAGTCAAAGTCTGATGATTAGTTTGTTTCATATTTAAATATCAAACACTTCCCTTCATATGCATGTTGTTGAATTTTTAGAACTTCTTATGAAATCTTCATCAAACTAAACACAAGGCGTAGATCTTTTTGTGTGTCCCTGTAGCTTTGACTGTAACAGTGGATAGTGAATTGTCCCGGGCTGTTGTTGCATTACAAACTATCAGTGTAACGGGGTCAGCCATACTGGAAGAGGAAGGAACACAGCCTGGAAATACAAACAAATTTCCCCCGTGACCTGCTGATGGAAGCCCAAACACACTGTGGGCTAAAGCGTATTTTTATCCGTGCAGGTATTTAGGCTTTTAGTTCTGGTCAAAAGACACGATTCTGATCATCTAACAAAGCACAAAAGTATGATTTGCATATCTATAATATGTGGAAAACCAAAGCACAGAGGTTGTTGTTATGTCTGACAGCTGCAGAACACAAGAAACTGAAGAGTTTAATGAATTGACTCCTTGTGCATCATTAAAAAAAAGGAAGAAACAACCTTTTTTGTGTGTGCAAAGTGCTTAAAGCCTGTATTGATTTATCTTGTGGCCAATTAGACGATTGTTTTGTGCTGCATATGCATATTTATTATAGTGGATTTTATAGAGGTGAAATAAATATATTCGCTTCTCCAGTACAGAAACGAGGAATGCTCATTAACAGTTATATGTCATGTTGTTAGAAATATGAAAACACGCTGCATCCACTCAAACATTTCAGTAAACTCGTGTCCCACTTTAAAAAAAAAAAAAAAGGGGAGCTAGAATAAATCGCTCTATAGGCATGTGTTATTTTTTGCCTTAATAGAATGAGGGGCAAAAAACCCCCCCTGAAACAATGAATTTGGCCACATTGCAAATCCAGCTCCGAGTGTTATCGCACCACTCGTGCAGCGGCCTCGATATCCTGTCAGAGGAGAGAAAATGAGCAAAATGAAAGAAGAATTTGAAGAAAGAAATAAAGATTTGTTTTTGTTTTTTGTGACACATTGAGAGTGCGATTAAACTGGTTTTATTTTGTCAGAATAGCAAAAACATCATCCCTATATTCTTGCACTGAATGTCTGTTTTCAGTCCAAACACCAGAGAGTAATGAAACTGTGCTGACCTCATCTACATGACACCATTGTTCCTGCGCTTCTCTAATGATTTGTGTCTTTTAGCAGGCCCTGCTGTAGATACTGATTTGTGCGTGTCGGAGAGAGACTGAGCTCTAATGATTAGCGGAGACCTTGACCTGCATGCTCAGCTTTTTCATGTCTGCTGTTGCTTTTCATCTGCTCTCTCCGCCGCGTGATTCTTCGTCCAGAGGCCACACCACTCTTTCTCTCTGGCTCCTCCTCTTGTCTCTCCCTCTTCTGTGTCTATTATTTTTCACTCTGTTTCCAAGTCTTATCCTGTCTCTTTTCCCACAACTCATCTGTTTATCATTCTCTCTGTCCTCTCCCGATCTCATGGCTGAATCTCACCTTCCAAATCATCATACATCAAAGATGTTGTGCTGTAATGGGCTCTGGTCAGTGTGCCTGTATCGGCTGCAGTGATGTTTTAAGTAAATATGTATCTCACTGTTGACTCCTTTGGAAAAAACGTATAAGTCCACCCCCCCATTTTGTTTCTGATTTATTCTGGAAGCCGTCTCTTATTTCACCCTCCCTTAAAATCTCACGTTCATCCTGAATTATTTTATTTTATTATACAAGTATGATATTTTGATCCTAGTTTCACGTTTTCATCTTTTGGAAAATGATGATAGACTATTATAGTAGGTCTCCTGTCCTCTTCTCTTATTGATTCAGGGCCATCTATTCAATACTCTTAATTAATAATAACAGTGTGTAATGTAGCAACACAGTGGCGACTAAGTGATAGAAGAAAAATAAGGGTTTGAAACATGTATTTTAAGCTGCACTGGTGCAACATTGTACAGAAAGTCATGATGTATTTGAGGTGAAGCCAGCTGGCTAAGATTAAAATTGATTATGTGACTCAGATGTTATTACGACTACAACTCCATTGACTATTTAACCATTTATAGGCAAATGGAGGTCAACGAGTTGTATAGCATTTAAGGTCGCCTATATGGCGGAAGGGCTCCCTAGGGGGCACTTTTTTCATGTTTTATCTACCATATAAGGCATTCAAGAGGCGACTCAACTTATGTTTTTTTCAAACTGAAACTGATTTATCATCGCTGCCTGACTGCTGGAGCACAGGTAATTGCATCTGTGATTTAAAGTGTGGGAGAAGCAGGTGTAAAATTTGCGGCAGTGTTGTAGGCATGGCAATCGTTTCTATTCATAGCAGACGTTGTTAGCGTGGTCGAGTTAGGACTGCCAACGCCAGCTGACAGCGATCCAAAAGATTTTTTTCTGGTGGGGTGGGAGCAGTTGCCAAATATGTACATTGATGTTTCGTTATAGCGGGCAGAGAAGACGGAAAGAGGGAGATTAGAAATCAACATTCTAGTAATTGCTAAACTGTGACACTGAAAACCACTTTAGTGACCACAGGAAAGGATACTGTCACAAATGAAAAAGATTCAGATGTTAAGCACACCACAGAACCACAACGGAAGCAAATGTACATGCAACATAATTGTTTTAGTCCCACACAGTCCAGCAGCAGAACTGTTCATGTTTGCATTCAAAATAAATGAACTGCAGTTGTGCTCTTGTACATAATCTGCGTTCATAAATAAAATGTGCTCAAACAAAATTCTGCAACCCTTAAAAATAATTTCTGGTGGTTTTAGTATCGAACCACAACCCCCTTCCAGCCTTTCCCTTCAACTCCTCACCAGCTCCTTGGTGCAGCAGATTTTACAGGGCTGAGTCTCCTTGATGCCGACGTTGAAGTGATGCACACTTTAACAGAGAGATGGCTGCACCAGCAAAATTCAAAACACAGGTTTGGAACTTTTGGCCCACATTTTGATTCATTAGAACTTAAAAATATCATCAATATGAAACATGGAACCTGTGAAGCTACTTGTGTTAAAGGCCTCGGGGGTTTCGTCCATCGACCCGCGATATTAGTGGCTGCCAAGTCAACATAACATTCCCACTTAACCTTTTCAGTTTTATTAGGTCTTCAGCACATGGCTTTAGGCCTGTGTGCTGGTGGTGAGGCACTGCATGACTTACAGCCAGTGGCAGTGGGTATTTTGTGAACTCTATTTAGACTTATATAAACACCAAAAAGTGCAGAGAACGATGGTGCATTGTGATGTTTTCATATTTATCTGATTTTACCAAAATTGTATTCATTTGATAGATGTTAAATGGTTTCGTTTTACCAAAATGCATATTAGGTATGGCGTACAGTATGTATTGAAAAATGCTAACCCCAACCCACTAGAATATGGTTGAGTTTGCTGAAAACATTTTGAAGACATTTTGCATAGAATGTTTAAAATCTGCCCATGTAGAAATGAATGGGACATTCACACATATGCTGCAGAGAAAGAACAAGGAAGTAATGTAAGATGTAGGCATGTGTTTCGACAAAGAAATGCACCGATCAGCCACAACATTAAAACCACAGACAGATGAAGTGAATGACACCGATCATGGCTACAGTACAATGTTCTAGTGGGAAGCCCTGGGTCCTGGTATTCACGTGGATGTTCTTTGACCCATAAAACCCACTCAAACATTGTTTCAGACAAAGTAAACCCCCTCATGCCAACAGCACTC
>JBBPCS010003502.1:0-12226 GCA_037974645.1 Hollardia meadi
CATTCTAGCTAAGAAAAACACAATGACTGTTAGTGTCAGGTGATTATACTACACTAATGAAAACATCATTATAAATATTATATCCCATGTCTGACAATAGATCCCCCTAAGTCCTACACACTTTACATGATAAGCTTCTAAAGCCCAGTAAAACCTGATGTTAGTGGTGGGATTTTCCAGTGTAAAAATATTGCTAAATTGCTAACATTTGCTAACTCTTGCGAACATTAAACCGGAAATCAATTATTCTTCTCTGCTCTAAAACCATCACTGCCAGTGACAGTAAAGCACAACTTGCTGTGTAGGCTGCTGTTTTAGAGCAGTGACGAAGAATTGATTTGCGGGAAAAGGAAAGGGCAGTTTTATGCAGGTAAAACCACCTTAAAGTTGTTGTTTTTTTAGTTCAATGAATGAGCAAAGACCAAATGTAAGTTTGCTCACATGTGCTTACACAAGTCGGTTGCTGTTTATATTGATAACTTGTGCAATAAAAAAATCAGTTATAGGGACAGTTCAGCCCAAAATCCAAAATACATGTTTTCCCTCTTACCTATAGTGCTATTTATCCATCTAAATTGTTTTGGTGTGAGTTTATAGTTTTGGAGATACCGTACATGCAGTTAATAGATAAAAGTGTAACAAAACATGTAAACGGAGAACTGCTGTTTAGAGATGCTGTAACTGTACTGGAAACAGATAAAGTCAATTCAACATCTAGAGTACTCATTGTCAGTCCAACAATAAATATGACATTAACCCAAAAGTAAAAATCCAGTGTAAAAGTAGGTCAGTTAAATTTAGTGATACAGAAAATGGATGTGTGAAACTAAAAGCAACCAACCTTCTTAACTTGTAGGCAAATTTCTATAACTAACAAGAGTCACGTTTGTGTATAATGCAATATTCATGCAAGTCTAACATTATACATACATGTATTTTCATTGCACTTCTTTCATGCTTGTTTTCCTTCTCACATCAGTGAATCCAGTATCTATTCTCTGTTGACTCTGTGGCCAGTCCAGTTTGCTGAAATGATGACATTAAGGAATGTTTCCGCAAAAGTTAAAATTACCCCGTCCTGCTCCCCTATTCATTTCATGTGGAGGGTGTATATCTGGTTTGTCCCACACAACAAAACAATCATCTACTCATGTCCTTGGAGTCAGGTTTGTCCCCAGTGACTGTTACAACATCTAACAGTAAACTTCGGATCACATTTGTGCTTGCAGCGACAATGTACTGTCCCAAACACTGGGCTTTTATAGCCCATCAGTGAGGAAATAAAATACTCAGTGACCATACAAATCATCCCCAATACTGAGGTAAACAACTGTGTCTTTCTTCTCTGGAGGGATTCTCAATGTCACAGCAAATTCACTGCCAAGTCATCTGTTCAGAGCCTCCCAGATAGCTTTGATATTTGGTGTGTTTACTGTAGGCTAATGCAGACTGAGAGCTGTCAGTCGTCTGTGGAGCTACAACAAAACCCCAGTACTGTCCACTACTGAGTACAGTTTTTGTTGCATGTAGCACCATGATGGATTTGCTGTTTTAAAAGACACAATTGATGAATTGTAATCACTTGGGTTGGGTCGATGGACGATGCCATCGTCCACAGCTACAGCTAGCAGCCTGAAAGCAAAAGCACTCGTAAGAATTCCGATTGGACCTAGAAACTCTGGTCTCAGTGCTGTGATAAAGGCAGAGTAAAAACCTAGTTGTGTTAATGAGTAGGCAGGTCTTGTTACTTACTGGTCTAGTAAAAAGAATGTCGGTTTTGAACACTCTCAAGCCCCAGGGGTAAGGTGAAACATTTCAACGGGGGAACGGATTTCCACACAACACCTGAGCACTTTCCATCGAGTAAATTCCTGTGTGTTCACTCTTGTTTCACCTCGGTTTCTATCACTCTCCTTCTTCGCCTTCTCCATCAGCGGGGTTCTTTTTTCTTTTGCAGGGTAGAGTTTCCACAGTTATTCCATTTGTTCCACTGTTACCTGGGGATAGCGACCAGGCAGAACAATGCCTCTTCCTGTTTTGTTTCCACAATGGCTGACGTGCTTCATTGTGCCGTAAATTGAGCCTTAATTTTTCCGTGAAAAATCCAGCCTGGTGGCAGCATGAATAACAAAGTGAAAGCGAGGCTTACAGGGAACCAATCGAAACGTGGATGGTGTCATTTTTCCTCTGTCATTACACTGTGCAATACATATTGACTTCATAATAATAAGTTGCAAGTAATAATAGCAAGTTGTCTATTGCATGTGTAAGATGTGTCAGCATTAGGTTCAAATCAATGCTGTGCCTAGTGCAGCCTAGCATAGCCACTAGCATGACTGTAGATTCTTAGAGCTACTGCCTTGTTTTAGGTTGCTTCTAATTACTTCACTACCCATTCCTCTTTGATCTTTGCTCTCCATGCAAATACACCACAAGATGACATTTGGACTGAGGGAAAAAACTGACATGTATGCTCCCATTCACTCTTAATGAGAGCAAGGGCTTTTCCAGATGCTGTTGTTACACTTTACCTTTCTCACAAGTTGGATTTATAACTAGTGTTCTCTCCTCTCTTATCCTATTTGGGAATGAGGCCTATAGCACAACATTGGTGATTTAAAGGAGGAGAAACTGAACACCCAGAGTCAGAGGAAAGACTACCTGAGAGAAAATCAGGTTGGAAGGTGTTCTGAAAATGTTACAGGGATTTTATTTTTACACATATAAAACTAGATAAAAAAATATGGAGAATGACAGCCAGACCAATATTTACTGATACATCAGATCGATAATGTCATTTTGTTAAGAATAAAAGAAAGAATATGATGGCGGTTGAGGATGTTACATGTCTCCATCTTTGGTTCTTTGCAGATCCAGTCCTGGCTGTTTGTTTGGGGTTTTTTCTTTGCATCTCAGAGATCATTTGTCACTCACAGTCCAGAAATGGGACGCATTTGGCTGTGATGTATTCTGTTAATGATGCTGAATTTTAGGTGAAACACTTATGTGTACTGTCAAGTGTTCAAAACAAAGATAATTTTAAAAATGTGTAAATGTTGAAGGTTTGGTGTTTTTCTATTCTTTTAATGCCAATAAATGAAAAAGATAAGAAAAATGAAAGACACTTAGTCCCACAAAGATCAGCTACCACACTGTGGGTAAACCAGTAAACGAGATATAACTGACAGTTTGGGAACAGCCTCAAAGAAACTACTAACTTATTGCACTTGAGACTTACTGTAAGAGAGACAAAATGTAAAACAGAATGACCAAAATCAAAGCAGTGGATTTCAAGACAAGTCTTAAAATCTTTTAAAAGCACTTAATGGTCTTGGAGCAGCCTATTTTCAGGTCCTCTGGCATAAGTCTTTAGTTACTCTGAGCTGTTCGAACAGCCTTCAAATGTTGACCAAGCAGTAACCATTCACACATGCCCACCATGCAGGGCAAATTGGGGTTCAGTATCTTGCCCAAGGACACGTCAATAGGTATCTCCAGTCCTGAAAAATGAATCCAATGCGGAAAAACTGCAGTTCCTTAAATGACCACTAGAGGCAGGCTCCAAAAGTGAATCGATCCCCATAGAAATGTCCAACTTTACAGACAAAATAAACATGTTTACAGACTGGTACAAAAAAACGGTTTTGGTCTCTATAGCTAGTTTCTGTCACGGTTCCCTCCTTTCCATCAGCCTTTTCTCCCTCCTTCCCTCTTGTTCTCCTAAGTTTTCCCTTCCCTTATGTGTTCTAATGTTGTTTGTCTAGTCTGTCTTTGTGTGCGTTTGTCTCCCTCTGTTGGGCTGGTGAGTTTATGAGCGGTTCCTGGTCTTCCTAATCAACACACCTGGTTGAATTGGCGCAGCTGTTCCTCATCCCACTAATCACCTGCCACAGTATAAAGACCCTGGTCATGTTCTTCTACGACGTCAGATCGTACAGTCAGCCGAAGTGGTGAACTAACGCTGAGGCTCACAGTTTGATGCTCTGTTTTTGCTTGCTTGCTTGCTTGCTTGCTTGCTTGTTCCTTGCTTGTTCCTAACCTCTTTTGTCTTTCACTCGTCTTAGAACCTGCGCCTGATCATCAAATCCATTGCCTGTTCCAGCCTTACTCCTACCTGAACTCAGTTTGCCTTGCTACCCTGCCTCCCGACTCTCGCCAGCTCTACAGCAAGACTAACACCATTCCACTAACTTTGAGTCACTAATAAACTGTTTTAAAACTGCCACTAGTCTCAGAGTCTGCATTTTGTGTCCGGCCTCAGTTCTCAGTGGTTCGTTATAGTTTCCTGGTTCATGACAACTGTACATGAGGGTAAATTTTTATATAACTCATTAGTTGAAATTATATTGAGCCATAGAGTTCTGCATAATTAGGGGCGTGGCCGATTTGAGTGACAGCTAGGTCCAGGTGGCCAGCTGCTAGCTGTCTGCTTCAGGCTGCTACGCATCACCTCAGCAAATTGGAATAGCCGAACTTGACTTTGAGTTGAACTTTATTTTGACTTGAATTTCTGAGCATTTATCTGAGAGATAATATGGCTTGCCGTGCGGTTAATTGTACTAAAATTATGGCGCTTAGTCTCAAAAGTCGTGCACATGAAAACCATGCACGTGCATATGATACGACCGCACTCAACAGTCAAAGCAAGCAAAAAACAACCTTGCGAGGGAGAACTTTAAGTGCACAAACATTAACCGCAGGCAAAAAAGCATCAAGCAAGGGAGTATTTGGGCTGTGCAAGCATGGGAATGTGACGAGCACATGCTCGACCCTCCTCCATGCTCGCGACTGCACAACATGCCTGCGATTGCTCAACATGCTCGCGGCTGCTCAAGACGCTCGGTTGCAGTTTACACTCCTGTGAAACTCTCTTTTGAGACTTTGGAGGCAGGGATTAGGTGGATCACTTTGGTTTGTTTACTGACACATTCAAAGCCTGGCTGTTGGCTTGAGAGAACGCTCTTGTAGGTGAGTGTGGTCATTTTTTCTTTCTAAATGCACATTTGAAGAGGCTCCAACTCAGGATGAAGACTCTGTGTTCATGTAAACATACAGCATATAGCTTGAGAGCCATATGTAATGATTTAGCCATGGACGAAAAGCTAATTACGCTAACCTATGTAGCTAACATTAGCCTTAGCCTCTGAGCTGTTGAATTAAAATCCCTCTTTTCCCTCACATGTCTCTGCAGTGATGCTGCTGTCACCATCGTCCTCCTGGATGTGCAGCTACAGATCCTCGACTCAGGACATTCCTTCAGAACTCCTCTGCATCACTCAGCATTAATAATTGTCTGAAATATGAAGAATATCTGTCTTGTGTAGTGCCAGTTTGTCACTATTATTTATTAACTAGTCGCAGAACAGGATGAAAGTAAAGGCATGAGACTGGCGGCTTCATTGCATTTGTTTATTTTTATTGGGCAAAAACATGTACAAAATTAAGGCTGTCACTGTAGACTCAGCTGAGAAAATTCAGACAAATCTAACATTTGGATTATGTGTCTTACAGAGGCTGTGGCAAGTGGCTTTAGTAACTGCCTCATTAAAATAAGTAGAAAGGATAAAGGATGTGTCACTCAGCAGCTGTCTTTAACTACAATGCACTGGTCACTGGCTTATTCTCACAGTATGTAATGTAATTCCACCTTGAACGTAGAGGAGCTAGTAGACTTGGAGACTATATAAACACCATAGAACAAAATGGGCTTCCTGCCAAGAGCTTTCTAGGTTTTTTAATAGCGTAGGGTATGTCTTTGCGTCATACTGGGATAGGCAATGAAAGAAAAATAGTACGTTTTGACAAAGATCTGATTTATTTGGTGGTGCCACTCTTTTTGTCTGGCTCAGTGAAATAACTTGATACAATGAACCGACTCTTTGGACTGACCATCAACACTAAACAGGGGAGGCTTCGTAGCTCTGTGCAGCTTGACGCGGCTTCCATCAAAACTAGACTAGGAGCGTATTCACCGCGGAGCAGTGGAGAGACGCTTGGGATGCTTCTGAAACGCGCTGTGGCACACCTGGTGGAAACATGAGCATTGCCTAGAATGGCCACGGCCTGAACACGGCACAGACGTACCCAGTGGAATCTTTGGGTTATTTATTTTATTCAATTATCATGGATCTGGCGTTGGTTGCTTCATAACGTTCAATTGAGATTTATTGTCATTATACCAACCGGGTACACAGCTTACTCGCCGGTCTCTCAGTCACGGTACGTGACCCTCGACTCGAATACATGACAATACACAATATGACAACATAACGAAAACAACACAGTGGCAGACCAGTCTCCTGTAGGCTACGTTGCATCTGCTTTGCCCGATGGCCAGAGTGCTCGCTCATGAGTAAGTATGCGCGCAATTCGTTCGCGAATGTATTCGGTTGGGTGCAACCTGAAACCTCATCGCTAGATGATGCTAAAAATTTCACAAGGCACCTTTAAACAGTTCCCCATTTAAACATGCATCTTTAATTGGACCTGTTAAAGATGTGTCTGACTGCTGGATTCCTCATTTTGTTTTCGTGAAGGTGTCTAGCAGTAGCAGTATGGTGTCCTCAGATATCTAACTGACTAAAGAGGACTTTGGCTATGGCTAAAGTTTGGTAAGTGTTTATTTACATCAAGGGGAAGACGACACACGAGCATCCACCTCAACCTCCTCTTGAGGGGGTCTTGTGGCTCCACTACTTCCACTGTAGTTTCTGAGAGTTTTCTTTTTTTCTATTCAATTTTTATTTGCATTAAGGCTGAAAACTTATTTTTTAAGGAAGACATGGCCAAGATGTCAGGTGATGTCAAGACAAGAAGAGTAATTAGCCATAGAATTTATTGTCACAATCTGCTCTTTAGTTCCCCTTTTGAAAAACGTTGCTCCCAGCCTGTTTCCAGCCGCTGCAAATGTCTCCCAGGTCATGTACATTCCTTCTACTACCCACATCTGCCATCCTCTAGTTGTCCACTAGATGTCCTCAGACTTTCCCTCCTTTCTACATTACCTGACTGCCCCACCCAACTGCACCCCTTTTCTCATTTCGCTCATCTGGGGCTCTTTTCTATATTATGCGTTTTCTCATGTCCTCGCTCCCCCTTCCTCTTACCTGCGACCTGGAAATCAATTTGAGCACGCCATTTGAAGGATGTTTCAATTCAAAATGCATCTTGAGGAGAGAGGAGGCTTGCTGGAGGAGCTATGAGCAAGGATGCACATGTGTATCTGTTTGTGTAGCACCTCGTAAGGTGCTGTTCTAAACAAATTTCACCTTGAAATGATATGAAATAAAATAAACATATAATCTGTCATCAACACTTTTATGCTCATCTGACAGAGATCATACAACACAGTAGACTGTAACAATGGACAGATGATGAAGCTATGCCATGAAGTGTCATATTTAATTGACATGGCTTTAAAATGACAGCTCCCAAGAGAGAATGTCTCATTTTGTGAAATGTCTGTTGCCTCGATTCTTCTTTCCTCATGTCTCCTAGTCGCCTCCTCCACTCGCACCTCGGGTGGGAGGGACTAAGAAGCAAGGAGAGGAGGCAATTGAAGGAAGCAAGGATGTGCAAACTGAGAGATGAGAAGAGGGGCAGGACTTCCCCTCCCACCTCCTCACTTGCATTTGATTCCCTCATCAGCCACCACTTCACTTCCTTTGCTTCTTTTCAGACTATGTTGTTGTGTGCTTCATATATTGGTTTCCTTCTTCATCTTTTGCCTGTTTGTTGGATTCTTGCTTGCTCCTTACTGGATTTGTTTGCTTGCATTGGGACTGCTCTCTGGCATTGACTCTTGCCGGCCTCTGTCTGTCCGTCCCAGTCTTTTGGAAGCATTATCTCAGAAACACCTTGAAGGACAATTCTTCAAATTTGGCAAAAAAAACCCTCACTTGGACCCAAGGATAAACTGATTAGATTTTTATGGTCACAGGTCAGAGGTCAAGGTCACTGTAACCTATTAAACACATTTTTAATCATAACTCAAGAATTCATACACTAATTATGACAAAAATTTCAAACAAATGTCTAACAGGATAACGAAGATGAATTCATTTTATATCCAATCAGAGGTCAGAGGTCAACTTCACTGTGACATCATGATACTCTACAAAACACTCTGGCCATTATTTAACACCATAATTTAGCAGAAGGGGAAATAAGATTGTTTAGATCTTCTGTGCTGCCGGGTTAAACATGTATGTGAAGAATCCATGTTTCAGAATTTACAGCTTCTTTGCAGCAACATCCATAGTTGAAGAATTGTAGTCCACCACAAGCTCTTTGATTTTGTTGATATTGAGCTTCAGGTGATTGTTGTTGCACCATGTGACCAAGTTCTCTATCAGTCACTATATATATTATATGAGTCTATACAGACATGGATGTAAATTGCAACTTGATGGTGCGCGGAGGCATACAACCATGAGGCAGTAATTCTAGTTTTGTTCTAAAAATCACTGAACAGCATCTGCTCTGCCTCAGTCGTCTGCATTTGGTTCCTGCCTCCTGTATTCTCACCAGCCAGGACATTTACAAAAGTTTTCAATTTAACCAGAGTTATCAATGTGAGTTCATTTCTCAGACATTTGGCTCAAGCAGAAAGAAATGGACCAGACAACATAGTATATATATGTATATGATCTGAGATAATGTTCGCAAAGGAGATGACTTCATAAATAAATGTCAGAGCACAATGACGAGTGTGTCGTTTTAATTTGGTAACAAATTTGTATAGGCCGTGATAAACATAAACATAACATAAAAAGAGAAAGAGAAAAGGTAGAGCTGAAAGGGTGAGCATTAAAAGGAGAAAATCCTGAGAGTAAAGTGCTGCTAAATTCTGTAAAACTACTGACATGTTCATTAGCAAGGGACATGGTGATCATAATATCACAAACCTTCCCAAGTTGTGTTTTTAAAAACAAATACATGAAATCAACACTCATGATATAAGAAAGCAGGAATTAATGCGGAAATTAAAGACCTCCTTTCTCACAGATGGAAGTACCTCAGGAAGTTACTCAGCTGCCAGAGCTAGAGATGGAATATTTTACTCTGTGAATTGAGAATTTACTTCGACCAAACCAGAGGTGATTGTAGAAAGAACCCCAGACTGTTTGGGTGAGTTTTATTTTGTTTATGGTTGTCTTCATGAAGGGTGTTTTACAATGAGTAAACAAGGCAATGTAGCTTGTCTTAGTTTGTTAAAAGAGAGAAACATATTATTTACTTATTAGACTAAACACTAAGAGAGCTTCTGAAATTTAGTGAACTCGCTTCGTATACATCTCCCTGCTGAAACCAAGGGGGACTATCGCCTCGGCTAGCTGGTTAGCATGCTAACTTCAGTAGATATCTCTGCAACACAACATATAGACAATTCTGACATAACATCAACACTGCTGTTTCTTCACATTCTGTTGATAATGTTAGTTCATTTTTTGAACGAGTTAAACTAAAATTATGGCCATATTTTACACATTGCACCTTTAGTGAAAATCAATTAGGTGAACTGATGAACAAAAGATCCACAAGACCTAACACTGCACTGGGTTATTAACACATTATGATCATATGTGTATTATTGACATGATATCAATGTATATTTTTAAATATCATGGTTATCATCAATATCGGTCTATGGTGACACTCCTATAACTGCAAGGCGTCCTCCTTATTAAGCTGCCATTACTCTCCATCCCCATCGAGGTCACTAATAGATGGACTGTGGTTGGGTCCTTACCCAGATACCGCCGTATCTGGGCCCGCACCTATAACTGATACTTTCTTGATAATTATTCATTATCAAGCATTTCTATTTTAACCGATGCAGCATTAGTAGCCTGCATGGCACTAGGAAACTGCATGCATTGTAAATTAACTCACATGATGCTGCCAATGGAATCCGTGCATTTTGATAAGCATAGTGACTCAAGTTAGTGCGTGAGAAATTGGTAGATACACACACAGGAGGAGAAATGAGAGACAACAGTAGGTGAAATAAGTGAGTCAGACGGGCCCTAAAAAGACAAAGTATACAGCTAAAACAGAGCTTTTAATCAAGAATGAATAGCTTCTTAATTGCTCATTATTCCCATGCACAGTTCAAAACTAGTAAGAAAGAATTAGTAGTAAACTAGTAAAAGAATTTCAGCAAGGAAATAAAGGGTGTTATGCCCCATTTAGGGGTGGCCGAGATGCAATACGACTAACCCCTTTTCTCATTTCTTAGTTTGCACATCCTCGATTCCTCTCTGCCTCTGAAAGGCAGAAAGTTCAATTAAATTACTTAAATAACCAATATACAACTTATAAATGTTAAAGGAACATTTGTAGAGCCCTGCTGCTGCCCATGGTTTGTATATTCCAGATGAAAACACTTCCACAAAGGATACACCTATGCATCCTCGCTCCTCGCACCTGTGCATCCTTGCTCCTAGCTCCTCCCGCTAGCCTCCTCTCTCCTCTGTCCTCTAGATGCATTTTAGGAATTGAGGCATCCTTCAAGATGGCGCACTGAGATCGATTTCCGGGTCACAGGCAGGAGGGCAAAGGAGAGAGGACACAAGGAGGCACAAAATAGTCAAATGAGAAGAGCCTTGAGACTCCTCTTCCCTGAATCCCAAACAGCTACAAACGCAGATTGATAACCAGTATCTTTTGTTATTTAAAAGCAGAAAGGTGTGGTGCAGTGGTTCTACTCTGGTTTCAAATGTGCCTGCATCCGGGACATTTCTGTGCAGAGATTGCATGTTTTCCACATGCCTGCATGGGTTTTCCCTGGGTGCTCCGGCTTCTCCCTACAATCCAAAGACCATGCAGGGTAATTGGTGACTCTAAATTTGCTCTATGTGTAAACATGAGTGTGACCATGCAAAGGATAAAGAATGGGTGAAAGAGCAGAAAGGATCAGATTGAAATAATACAAAAGAAGATAATAGCAGGGCTAAAGGCAAACTGTAGTTTGCAAAGAACTTCTGAGTTCACATCCACAACTATTAACAGTAACTCCACATAATTGGAATAACAAGTATTAGTTTCATGTGCACGTAATTATTTATATATGAGAAAATAAGTGGTCCCTTGTGAACATAGAAGGTCACTTCAAACATTTGACCAAATAAGTTCCACTGTTGTTTTTCTGGTAAGGACAGTCTCATTATGTTATAGTGGTCAGCTATGAAGGGGAGCAAAATCTTGGCTTTTGTATGCTTTTCTACCCTTCAACACTGAACAACATATATTTGGAGCAAGGAATTTAAATCATTGTAATAACTACATAAGATCTGAGCAATACAGTTTCAAGTGATTTGTACTGATCATCAAAAGCCCACTCTGGGAGACTGTAGCAGCTTTAGTTGCACAGCCAGGCACTTGTCAAGTACAGGTTCATTCATGTTTCAGAGCGGGGTGTAGCAGTCTACATACGTTGCCATCCAGGAGCATGGAGAGGTCATGCAGCCAGCGAGGGATGCCTCGCACCGTCCCTCTCTGATTACCAATTACTGCTGTTACATTTGTGAAGAATCAAAGGTTTGTGCTGATATGTTGTAAAACACTGACCCTGACACTAATTACAAATTGAACCATTGAACCACCACAAAAAATGCATTGCTACTTCAGATTAAAATGAACTAATTATTTCCCTTAATGTAGTCACCATGCCAATAAGTGGGACAGCACATTAATGTTTTGTGAGGACATTAATGTGACATCAAATACAAGATAGTATTTATTTGGACCAAAAACCTGTTAAAACCTGTATAAATCCAGATGGTGGCTCAAAATTACATTTAAGTTACAGCTTTTTTTGAAAAACTTTTTTAAAAACAAGCAAATCATGCAGGGCCTGAAAAGGTTCTTTGATTCTCTGTTTCACTGTTCTGCCTTCGATGATTAAGTTATAATTAAATTTGAATAAACTCACAAGATTAATTTGAAAAAGGCTTAAAATATACAGTGTAATCACCTCATAAAATTGTTATGATGAACATGCTAGCAACCAGTCTGACCTCAGCTGCTAATTTTGCTTGAAGTCAAGTTTGTCATAAAAATAGTAAAGTATCATAAGCTTTATGTAAGCTAGCTAGCATCAAATCAAATCAAATCAAATTTTATTTATATAGCGCCAATTCACAATGAAGTTATCTCATGACACTTAACATGTAGAGTAGGTCTAGACCACACTCTTTATTTATTTAGTTATTAATTATTAATA
>JBBPCS010003503.1:0-12224 GCA_037974645.1 Hollardia meadi
ACTCTTTAAAAACACAGTTTCAGATTCGTGAAACCTCTATTCTATTTGTGAAAATGCAGTAAAGGGAGATTTCACTGAATTTTTCACATCAAGACCACTTTGGCCCAGGTCTCCTTTAGAGACTACAAGACCTAGTCTTGTCGAATCTGGACTAGTTTATCCCAGAGAAGCCAAAGACTCTTTATAACACAGTTTCAGACTTGTGAAACCTTTATTCTATCTGTGAAAATGCAATAAAGGGAGGATTTACTGAATTTTTCACATCAAGACCACTTTGGCCCAGGGCTCCTTAAGAGACTACAAGACCTAGACTTGTCAAATCTGGACTAGTTTATCCCAGAGAAGCCAAAGACTCTTTAAAACACAGTTTCAGATTTGTGAAACCTCTATTCTATTTCTGAAAATGCAATAATGGGAGATTTCACTGCATTTTTCTCATCTAGACCACTTTGGACCAGGTCTCCTTCAAAAACCACAAGACGTAAACTTGTGACATCTGGACCAGATTATTCCAGAGAAGCCAGAGAATCTTTAAAACACAGTTTCAGATTTGTGAAACCTCTATTCTATTTGTCAAAATGCAATAAAGGGAGATTTCACTGCATTTTTCTCATGTAGACCCCTTTGGACCAAGTCTCATTCAAAAACTGACTAGATTTTTCACATCAAGACCACTTTGGCCCAGGTCTCCTTAAGAGACTCTTTAAAACACAGTCTCAGATTTGTGAAACCTCTATTCTATTTGTGAAAATGCAATAAAGGGAGGATTCACTGAATTTTTCACATCTAGACCACTTTGGCCCAGGTCTCCTTAAGAGACTACAAGACCTAGTCTTGTCAAATCTGGACTAGGTTATCCCAGAGAAGCCAAAGACTCTTTAAAACGCAGTTTGAGATTTGTGAAACCTCTATTCTATTTGTGAAAATGCAATAAAGGGAGATTTAATGTTTAACAATGCTTTCATAAAAGTAAGAGGCGCAAAGTTACTCTCCCCTTAAGTTTCCCCTTAACTGCCGAATCGGATGCTGCGAATCGGAAGCCAATTCCAGCGTCGTCAGTATGCTAGCATAATTAAACAGACAGCCAAACTCAGTTTTCACGAGCCAGGATGTGAGCACCTTGTTCCTTTATTGACTATCTTCATGACAGATGACAGGTGAAAATCTATGAGTGAAACTGTAATAAACAATACAGAAAAATATATTTTAGCTATTGCTAACGCTATCATCAGAATTCCATGTAATGATATGCAAACAGAATCACACATTAGTATGTAACGTTGTAAATTAGCATCACTGTAACACCAGAATGATTTACTATTAATGTCATTCTGCACATCACCAAACTAACACTGAGCATAGAAAGTAACTCTAGATCAATTATAAATGTTAACTAAGATATTAAAGAACCAAAAACTTACAGCCATTGCTTTCGAAGATGCAAAAAAAGTTTAAGACACTGGGGGAGTTTTCACCATGTGCATGTCTCTGCCTCCATTTCTGTCTCATTACTACAGGGGATTTCCCATCACAGAACGTGCAGCACACCCCATCAAAATAAGAGTGGCTCTACCAAAAATAAAAGTCAGTCATGAATTCCAATGTGATACTATCTGAATACTATGTTTTAACATGAATTATGATTAATTACAACAATGATATGAATTTAATTATCCAATATGAATTAACTTTACTAACTTAAATCTGAGGGCAGAACATTGAGCATTGTCCTCTTTTACAGCTTAATACTGTCATGGTTTCTGTTTACGTATTTTATGGGTTTGAGTTTCCAGTTTATAGTCCCTGTGTTTGTTACCTTCTGTGTTATCTGAGTTTCTAGTTTGTTATTTCCTGTTTAATTTGAAGGTTTTCTCCTCGTGTCTTGTCTTGCTTTACACTGCCTCCCTTTGTTCCTTTCCCACCTCCTGTGATTATCCTCATGTGTTTCACCTGTGTCTTGTTAACCTTCCCTTGTGTATTTAAGTCTGTTTGTTCCCCTTTGTCTCTGTCAGTTTGTTGTATTATATATTGTGCCTTGATTCCAGCATCTCCCATTTTTGGACTTTGCTTTTAGACTTTTTTTGCCTCAGCTCTTATTTTGGATTTCTTTGCTTCTGTTTGATAATCAGATTTTGACCCTCGCCTGATTTTACACCCAGTAAGCCTTTTTTGTCCTTGGTTAGTAATAAATATATTTAAAGAGAACCTGCTCTGCCTGCTGTGTCTGCACTTGAAATGGTGCATAAAAGACATTGTCGGTTAATGCATTTTTAATCGGTCACATTCGTAATGGCGATTAATCAATTAATGATTAATCATTAACATCCATAGTTCTAATAGAAAGTTAATAAAATGCACACGGCAAGATTACAAAAGTCAATAGAAAGTTGATGTAAATGACGTGAATAGTGCTATGCAAACGATGCACATTCACGTTTTCATGTCAATCACGCAAGTTGAAAATATTCAACTTGTTGAATAGTGTTGTGTGTTGTGTGGTTTGGATCAGGTAGAGTGGAATGACACAGCCGCTACTGAGAGCCGGCCAGCTTTGGAAGAGCCAGGGGCACAGCCGGACCTTCTAGAGAACTTAACACCCGCAGTCACATCAGATTTTGCTTCTATCTCAAGCTGTTTACTAGAGATGTGCGAGTCATGAGTCAATCGTTCGATTCGAATGACTCTTTTTACTGACTCGGGAGTCACAAGTCATTATCGCCATTAACTCGTTCACTGACTCGCCCCTGCTTGCCACTAGCTAGTGCGAACTGAGGACACAATTGTGCAACTCTTAACCACTTTGGTGCGTTTTTCAACTCAGTACTCGCTCTCCCAGCCCAGAGTTCACCTTCTGGCCTGCCCTGAGCTGAATCACTCACTCACTCAGTAATGCAGTATTGTGTGAGTGAGTGAGTGGGTGGAACTCGTTGGTACAGCGTGTGCGAGTGAGTAAGTGTGAGTGATGACTTGATACTCAGCTGTAAACTCAAGTTAGGCTGCTCTGAAACAGCCTGAGCAAGCCCGCAGAACAGCGCTGCCGGCTTTGAAGGCAATTTGATATAGTGGCCAAAACGTGTAATTACAACTTCCCGGTCCAGCAGGCAGACTGTGGGCCCACAGTCATGGGAAAAGAAGCGGCTGTAAAACGGTGGGATATTTTTGGGGGGCATCACCACCCTCGCGAAATGACTTGTTTCACTATCAGAATTTGATCCATTCGGTCCAATAACATTTCAAAAGTCTAGAAGAGCCGCAGGATTAAACATTTTATCCCATTTAAGTTAGCCGAGCGCTAAACCAGAAGTTAGCACTAAACTGGAAGTTAGCCGCTGGGGCCGCCGGCTGCGGTGGCAGGTTCTGGGTGACTGACTTGATGACTCAAGTGACTCGAAAATCCGACTCTTTTTGGTGAGTGACTCATACAAACTTGATTCAGTAAAAGGAGTCGAACCTCCCATCTCTACTGTTTACCGGCAGGAGGAGGGCTCAAAATTGACTTTTAAACTTTTGGGATCAAAAAGTGGATTTATCTTCACTCTTGCTTATCAACCTGTCTAAAGCAGTGAGTCACGGACATATGAGATGCGAAAGTGCCAGCTGTTGAATGTGCTGAATGGAGGGGAACGTTTCTTTACTTCATGAGAGAGGAAAGAGGGAGTCTCTGGTGAGTGTTGCCTTCAGGCAGAGGCTGAACTGACACACAGACACACACCTTCGCCTGCAGTTGCTCACTAGCTTACGGCTAATGTGCAGTATTCTTCTGGCTGTTTACTCACGTTACACACACGAGTAATGTGAGTAAATATATGTGATGCCACGATTAAACTCACGCCAGGCGAAAATACGCTTTTCATCAACACGGACAGCAGGACTCACGAAGGAACATGCATATTACGCTTAATTTCGGCACCCACGGGTAAAAGCATAAATCAGCGCCTATGCAGATCTATGTTGCTACCACTGTCTTTGCAACCACAGTGCCAACTATAATACCACTTTGAAACAAAAAAGTTGTCTATTTCCACTTTAAGTTACTCACTATTGACGTAATTTTTTCAGTAAATACTTTTATTTTACTATTTTATTAATAACTTTATTTTGATGAAATATTATTTATACTTGACTGCAAAGCAACATTACTTCTACTTGAGTACAGTTTTTGGCTACTCTACCCACCTCTACTATGTCTGCATTTCAGTTATAGACCCCCATGCCCCTTCCCAAGCTGAAGTCAAAGATTGGCAGCTCTGCCATCAGGAAACTCGCACGTAAATCACAGAGTTCAAGTAGAGGAGACGGAGGACATCAGAGGGAAAACCAGAAAATATTTTCTCCATAAAATATGATCCTTGGAGCTTGATGCTCAGAGCAGATGACCAGATTTCTTTATTGGACAGAAAGAAAATGTGTTTTATATAGAAAGAAAGGTTAGAAACAGTATCCAGGCTGAACCCTGAGCTTTTTGCTAAAGGGCATTAATTTGACATTAACCTCATTATTTGAAACTTTGGCCATGTTTAATATGTATATCCAACACTGTAACATTATCACAGAAAATAAGGGTATAATAGGTCCCCTTCAAGATAGTTAAGAGCATTTTCATTGTGTTAAAGGAGAGAAATTATTGGGAAATTATTCTAAGAATTAACAGCTTGTTCAAACAGTGGCCCAGAGAACTCAACACACAGCTACAAAAAAACAACAAAAAAACATGCCAATAGGCAAAACACAAGCAAATTAAGAAAACATCATTAATTTGACATAATTTGACATTCATTTGACATTTTTTGGTTTATTTTAATATAGCGATGGCATGATTCAGATATTTTTGCATTTACCTGCTGTAACCTTACTTTAGCCTTTTGCTGCCAATTCAAATAACCTGATAAAATGCAAATTCATTGTGAAAAGTTATGCTAATTACTAACTTGAAACTGTTCTGTTGTCGTCTTTGCCAATTGCAGCACTTTTGTTTATTTGGTTGTTCTGAGTATTTGCAGCGCGTTTGTCTATTTCAAGAATTAAAAAAGATTTGTTATGGTCACTGCTGCGTTTGGGTTTTTGTCTGTTTTCTTATGTGTGTCTTGGTGCTCCTCTGTCCTCCTCTCTGTTGTTTGTGTGGGTGTGGCCTCTCCTTCACTCTCCTGGTTTCCTGCACTGCCTCTTTCTGCACACCTGTTCCTTTTTTTTAACTTCGTTAGCCCTGCCCTGTTTCCTGTGTCTCACCTAATTGCACTCACCTGAGTTCTCCACCTGCACTTCATTCCCTCGTCAGTTTAATTTGTATTTAAGTCCTGTTTTTGAGTTCAGTCTTTGTTGGATCATCCTTGTTTGTTTGCCATTCCCTGTACCACTGCACTAGTTGTTCTAAATTAATGCAAATTTATACTGAACCATCTGCCTTGCCTGTGGTCTCTGCGTTTGGGTCCAAACCCCTGTTCCCTGGTGTTTCCAGCACCAGCCGTGACAAGATTGAATTGTTATTATACAACAAAAGATTGTATAACGAAACACAACTTGTTGTTCCAAGCTTCATAAATAAGCACATCACATATTATATTTAAATTGCAATGATGAAGAGCATACAGATTTGTACACTAAATTGTCTTTCTTACAGAAAAAAAATATTTTTTCCACCTTAGGATTCAGTGAAAAATAAAGTCAATAAATCCTATGGTTTGACACATTTTTATTGTTATAATCAGTGTAGAGTAACGTTACTTTTAAAAGGAACTTGTTTCAGCATTACCTACTGAAAAAAGTAACTCAGAGTACTTTTGCATTACCAAAAAAAAAACCCTTTCCAATTTACTTTCAGCTGGCACCAAATGTCAAGAACCGAAATATAATCTTACACCTATTTTCCTTCTTGAACAGAAAAATACATCCCTACACCTTCTGAATTCAGGTTCCTCTCATCAAACATGTTGCAATATCTCTTGAATACATGTGAGCCCTTCTCATCAGAATTTGAGGTGAGATACTGAAAGTGTCTTGATACATGTGAAAAATTAATAATAATAATAATATCTATACTATAGAGACATGGGGTCTCATTTATAAAACAGTGCTTAGGATTCATACTGAAAGTGTACTTGTGCACAAAAGCCAGAAATGACAAGCACAAAAAAATTCTGATTTATAAAACTGTGTGCACGCGCAACACTGCACAATTTCCTTCTATAAATATCAATAAACATCAAAATTGCCAAATTAACAAATGTGAAATTAACAAAATTAATGCTGAATTTTGCTCCTTAAAAGGATAACCAGTGGAGTGAATCCGAGCACTGACCGTCACAACCAGCTGTTATAACAACACACATATGCACAAATAATCACAGACAATTGCTGATTAAGTATAACAGGATTTATTTATTATTGAGTGGTATTGATTAATTATCAAAAACACTTAATAATACTACTAATAATAAACACCTATTATTGAACTAAACTACAAAAGCAATAGCCTAATACAAACAAGCAGGCAGTAATATAAATTGTCATGGGGACGTGTGGGTGTGAGTGGGTGCATCTGTGTAGGAGGATGAGGGGGCGAGGATCACCAGTGGGATCGGGTGGAGATCACACTTGGTGTAATCCGAGATGTCTCGCGGGATCTCGTAGAGATCACGTTTTGCGTTAAAAATGGCGAAACGTCCTTGTGATGACAGGGTGTAATTTCAATCTCGTGGAGATCGCGCAAGTCTACGTGGAGACAATGAGTGCAGCGAGTCTACCACGTGAGAGTATGCAAGTCTGAAGGAGGCTAACTTGCAATCACTCGAAATATATGTGTATGAGGTGTGGGATTGGAGGTGTGTGTGTGTGTGTGTGTGTGTGTGTGTGTGTGGGTTCGTAAAGGAAGGGAAAGCGAAGAGAGAGAGAGAGAGCCAGCGCTCAAGGCATAATGAAATGCAGATGTAACACCGGTAGAAGACCACAATAGCCGCTTTTCTATCACTCAGGGGTCGGTGCGCGAACTCAGGCTCGCCCGCCGTCCACTGGTCTTTGTTACAGATAGAAACGCAGTCTATTGTGTACGCGCCGGCGGCACTCTAACATACAATGAACCGCTCCGTTGCAGGCAGCAGTCGTTACATCCAAGACTGTCTAGCAGCAATGAATCAGACGGGGTCCGTTAAAAAGCACCAACAAAGAAATTACACATACAATTTACGTACAATTGCTAATGCAATTGCCTATGGTCCATACACTAAACCTAGTCTCTGCCCAGGCAGTAAGCCTCTTACTTGGGTCGCTAATAGCAAGTCGTATGTATGCGTCGTCCGTTTCGGTCCCTCGATGCGGACGAAAGATGGGCCGTAGTTGCACTCGGTCCGAGTGGGAAAGCAGGCCTGATCCTCCGTGGGGCAGTGAAGGAAAACACCGACGTCGACATAACTGAAGAAAACGGGCTTGGCGAGTTGTCTGTCCTTCTCGGAGACCTTTCTCCACTCTGCAGGTGAGGAGAGACAGCTGGGTTGCGCAGCGTTCTTCTCTGGATCCAAACTGTGTTAACTACACAGAACCGTTTATTGCTCATCGAGCGAGGGAAAGATTGTAGCCTAGGTCGATGGTGGAAATCAAACGTTTGAGTTTAGTCGCTCCCTTACTGTAACTGTCGCGGGACGGCCGCAGGGGAAAAAGCGAGGAGGAGCGGTGCAATCCCGCTGATATCCTCTTAGAGACGTCAGGGAATTCCTCTAGGGTGAGTCTCAACCAATGGGGAGTCAGGGTTTGAATGTCGGGGACTCTCACCTCCGGCGGGATCTAATGGTGTTAAGGCAGTTTTAAGGCGCCTCCTTTCTTATCGGGCTTTGGAATGTACATACAGGCCTCTTTAGGCTTTTGTAGTTACATGTAGGCCTCTCTATTGTTCTCCACACGTGGTGAGGTCCCAACATTCCCCCCTTTGGTCTGAAGAGTGGGGTGCTGGTCACAGTCTTCAGAGCAACCCAAGGGCCGAACTGTCCGTGTAGTTGAGAGTAATCTGAGGGTTACACAGTCCGTATCTGTCCTGCAGCAGAGAATGGTTCAACAGTTCATTGTCTCATAGAGGCTCGTGTGTCTGGGCAGACATTGAGGCACGTCTGGGCAGAGAATTTCTAACTAGATCTACATCAAGTATCATGTAAAACATAGGCACATTGGTTTCCTGACATCATCACATCACATGTGCGACCACGGCTGTTATGATCCAACCACTAAGGAGCAGCCCGAGGGCAACTAAGCTAACATGGTGTTCTTGGAGGGGTGACGACCTGCTAAAATGACTAGAAAATGTGGTAGTAAGTCCAGTTGGTTTAAGACTGAACTTGACTAACTTGGTCCCTTCCACCAGAAGCTGCTGTTGGAGGGTGTCGTCAATTGTGAGGTTGTGGCTGATGAATGCGTCCATAATGTCAATCTTCGTATCGTGTCGATCTGGGCTGAGATGATGGAGGATCATGTCAGCAATATGTACCGTAGCTCCTTGAGGAACTGTTAGGAACACGGTCTGGTTGGGCAAGGTTAGTTTAGTGGCTGTATCATGATGGGCGTATGACATGAGGATTTCCGCAACAGGTATGCTAACAAGCCATCGGCTACCTGCTCGTTCTACCCTTGTCTCAGTTTCCTCATCTTGGTTGTCTTGGTAGGTGGTGTCTTTAAGTGCATGTGTGTGTTGCCCTTCCAAAACCAAACATTTAATACAGACTTCAGTCTGTATATGTTCTGTCTCTCTATGATGGGTAAGTTAAGGAGGAATCCTAATTCTAAGCTGCGGGGATCTGTGGAAATTGGAATTGCACTGCCAAGACTATATGCCAGATGTATTTGTGAGGATTGCAAAACAGTGGTGGTAGCAGATCTGAGCACTTGTTCGACAAGGTCTAAGGGAACCAGGTAGGCTGGAATCCTTCCACTACTCAGGTCAATAATGGAGGAGCCGACTTCCCGAACAAGGTCCTGCATGATATCTCTGACCACACGTACATAAGTTAAGTCCTCCCTGACTACTTCTGACGGGGTCTCTAAGGCATGCACAGTGTTGTTAAGGAGAACAGAATGTAAGTTGTTAGTAACTATTGTGCCCTGAATAGTTCTATTCTGGTCCATTAACTGCTCACACAGTAGGAGGAGTCTCTGTTGGATCTCCGGCATCTCCTCCTCGAGTTCACCCATGTGGTGTTGGAGGGTGCTGAGGCTGACCGAGTTGGCGGCCAAGAGGCCAATGGAGAATAGGGACCCTATGCCTGCTGCAGCAGCAAGCAGACCACACATGAATCGCTTCAGTTGTCTGTTTCCACTGAGGTCTTTTTCAGTGACCAGGAACTTCTGCAATTGTTCCAGGATATGGATAGTGGTCTGCTTAGCATGTTCCACTGTGTCATGGGTTTGGGTTCTGCTTAATCTTCCCTCTGTCAACTGTGGAGGTAGACGGATGTATTTATGGTACACCTCCCAGGGATCCAGACGCACATACACTTGCTGAGGGTAGAGTTTGCACCGGGTAATTAGCAGTCCAGGTATCTCTTGTAGGGCGATACCAGTGGGAGGGCCAAGTTCGACCACTTCACCGGGCAGGGTGACTCGTAGGCTAAGGAGAATGCCAAAAATCCAAAGGATCTTTATCCTGAAACAGACCAGAGTTCTGTTAGCAGGAGAGGGGAAATGGGGTTAGGCGTTAGCGCATGCCAGTAGGGTGAGTTAGGGCATGCAGTTATGGCTGTGAGGTTACTCAGACTGGTCCTCTTCCCCTTGGGGTGAGGACTGCCTCCCTTCTCCTGGTGTGGAGGTGGTTCCTTCTCCTGGGAGTGAAGGTGGCTTATAGAGCTTGATCTGGTTGGCAGTTACTGTCTCAGGGGATGCGTGAGCTTCTCTTCCTTCTCTTCCTCCCCACCCCACAAAGTAAACCTTGGCAGTGGAGGGGAGGAGTGACTGGCTTAGTCATGTGGACGGGGGACCGGTGTCAGATCCCTTTGAAGGATCTGGTTCTGGTGGATGGCAAACCCCTCTGTACTAATCTTCAGAATATAGAAAGGAATCAAACTGGAAAGTTTGGTGGATTTGCTACTGAAGTGGAGATTTCTGCCCTTAAAGATTTGTGTTGTCAATGAAATCTACAAACGCAAATAGACAAAGTGTAGTAAAATAAACACCTAAATGTGTATTTTTGATGTTTTCTTTCCACTAGTCTGAAAGAAGACATGTTATGGAAGCAAAATAGCCTAAAATCTCAAAATTGACCAGTTGTGAAAAAATTATGTTTTTGCCTGGGGGGTCTCGCCTTAAATTCCCCAACAGATGGCGACATTAGGCTATAGCTCTATAAAAATATTTGCCTAAATCCTATATTGATTAAGGCTATATATATACTTTAACCGATATATGTCTACCAACTGGTCAATTTATCACTCCTGTTCATGAAAGGTGAATGCAGAGTGCAGATAAAGGCGTTAACAGGACATTTAATGAATGGTAATGTCTGCTGCTGGAAAACTGAATCTCCAGTAGCCTGTATGCAGAGACTGGACTTCTCTCATGTCATGAATTGCAGCTGAAGTGTATAATATGGCCAAAGTTTTACATTTTTACTTAAACAACATACCCACCTTCGAGTGAAGCTCGAGCTTCTTCATGTTTTGTTTTATTTTTCCTCTTGCTTCCGCCGGATTCAAACTGTCTTTTCGTCTCTGAGCAGTGATTGGTCAGATGTTGACTGTCAATCATTGCAGCGATGCGTACGGTAGATGACAGACCTCCTTTCTCTCCTGTCAAACTCAACTGACTTGACTTGGCGCGTGCGGGCCTCGCAAGCGATGGCTTGGGGGCTTCGTGAACAGCTCGCGCCGGGGACACTGCGGCGTGCATATTTGCACATAAAATGAGGCCCCCAGCGCAACATGAGGCCCTACGCACAACGCGTGTTCTGCGTTTAGGCAGGGGTGGCCCTGTTTCCACTCTTGGAGTCCCTTTTTGGTGGTTGACTTAGCATGAGGCTTTTCATCGCCTTCAAGTGCTAGGTTAACTTGTTCTGTGGCTTGAATCCCAAGGACTCGGGCCTCGCCATCGGTCCGTCTCAATTCAATTCAATTCAAGAAACTTTATTTGTCCCCGGGGGGCAATTAAAAGGCACACAGAGTAGCTGTACGGGGATAAGAATAAAGGCGACACAAACAAAGCAAGCAAACTGTACAGATTAAGATGATGCCATGTGAAAAAACAGCATCAGTGCAAATGTTACTGCAGATAAACAAACAAGAGCAGCATCAGTGTAAATACATTTTAGAAACAAACAAACAAAAAAAATGTGAAGATATATGTGTATATGTATGTAAACAGGTATGAAATGAGAATATATATATATAAACTGGTACTGACTCTAAATGAATATATAAACAGGTAATGAATAATCTATAAGCAAGTATGACTGTGGGTAAATATACAGACAGATATGAAGAAATCTATAAACTGGTAGAGTGGAATAAATACAACAGAGATACAGCAATAATATAATATAAGGTGCATTATGTACTTAAAAACAGTGTGCTTTCAGTGATTGTCCGGCAGACAGGGGGAGAGAATAGATGGGGGTGGGGGGTGTCATGAGCTGGGTGAGCAGGGTAGTGGAGGGCTGGAGGGTGGAGTTAGGACAGCGGAGCCGGCGTCCTGAGGGGTGCCACTCAAATGCAGGGAACAGAGCGTCTGAGGGGTCCTGTACAATCCTGCTCGCTGTCCTCAGTGTTTACTGCTCACACATGGTGGAGAGTGCTCTGACAGGGAGTCCAATGATTTTGGAGCACACTTTGACTGTGGTCTACAGACGGTTTCTGTTTTGCAGGCTGATGGAGTGGAACCAGCAGGTTATAGAGAATGTAATGACACTCTCAATGAAGGAGTAGTAGAAGGTGGTGAGAATGTCCTTGTTGACCCCAAACAAGCTGAGCTTCCTCAGGAGATACTGACGTTGTTGACACTTCTGACACTTCCTGATGATCTCCTCTGTGTTGGAGGCAAACTTGAGTAGCTTGTCAAAGATTGTGCCCAGGTACCTATACTCCTCAACTATCTGGACTGGTTTCCTATGGATCGAGGTGACAACTGCTGCAGCCAGCTCCTTCTGCTTGTTGGAAAATGTCACCACCACCTCTTTATCTTTTTGTCTTTTTGACATTCAGTTCCAGGCAGGAGTTATCACACCACTCCACAAACTCATGCAGAGCTGAGCTGTGGTGCTG
>JBBPCS010003504.1:0-12224 GCA_037974645.1 Hollardia meadi
TGATCTGCAAGAGTGTTTGGGCGGATGGTTTGTGTCAATTGGCATCCACATGAATGCCAGGATCCAGGGTTTCCCAGTAGAATGTTGCACTGTAGTGAGATGATCAATGTCATTCATTTCAACTGTCAGTGGTTTTAATGTTGTGGCTGATCGGTGTAATTATGAATATTATATTCCATTTCTCCCTCCAAATGCCTCCCAGTCCTACACACTGGGTATTTAATGCGTTCTTGGGAACTTTCTTCTTCTTCATATACATTAAACTGTCTGCCTGTAGACAAATGTTACGATTTTGCATGTTTGGCTGACCTGCTACACTCTGATTAAAAGGCTCTCTAGGTTGCACTAATTAGAGTAAGTCAATTGGCAGTGTACCAGCTGAATACTGCCTCAGGTTATTTTTACCATAATTAGTACCACATTACATAGTTCTCTCCAGAAAACTTCCCTGAATATGATTGGAGGATGACCGACCTTTACAGAATGAATATATTTCAGTATCATTCATGATTAGAGGTAGATGCACACAGCATTCCTAGCACCTAAAACGCTTTGTGCAAAAAGCATTTCTTCACTTTCATTTCTCCCTCATTTGAAAGAATTGTGTTCAATGCAGAGGTGTTTTTTCCCCACCCCCCTCACATAATGAGCTGTATAAAGTAAGCAGAGGGAGGGACACATGTCATATGCCTGAAGGAACTATATTTGAACCTGTGTGTGAAGAATGCCACCATGTGAGTCATAAGGGATGTACGGTGTGCACTGTTTGTACTTCAGGAAATTTGGAGCGAGGCGATGAGAGTGCTGCTGCAACCATGAGAGACAAAAATCTTTTTAGTTTTGCTTCTCTTCTGCTAATAACTCATTATAACAAGACAGCACCTTTCTCTTTACAGCAAAATATCAGTTTATCTTCTATAACATGAATTATCTCTTATTATAACAAGAAAGGTTGGTATATTGTTTTGACAAAGAACATTAATATGCTGTTATAATAAGCAAAAAATAGACCAACACAGCTGTCAAGATTATATTCTATAAACTATATTATAGTATATGGCCTCAGCAGATGCACTGAAGACACAAGGCTGGGTTAAGTAACTGCGGTGTGCCTGGGTGACAGTAGAATTCAAAGGCAGTTTAACAAATGACTGCAAATGACTCCCAAAACAAAATGTATTAATGTTGAGAGTACCAATGAAAGATCTTCATTTTCACATGGTTAATGTTGTGAAACGGTCGCAGTTTGGTTAGTTAGTACCAAAACTGGTTGGTTAGGTTTAGATTTGGGTTAAAATAGGTATGTTAATTAGTACATTGATTTACATAACTTAATTCATGTAGTACGTATGTAACTTAAAGGTGCAATTTGTAAAATATAGCCAGAATTTGAAGGTACCTCCAAACATATAGGGGGCAGTATATCACCAGAGTAACTGCCAACTGCTGTCACTATACTGTCTGCTATAAGTTAGTTATCTCGGGCTCTGTAATTATCTTTGGCTGTAGATATATTGACTGTTAGCTTAGTTAGCAGTGGGGCTAGTTGGCCTTCTGCTCACTGAAGTCTGCCTAGATCGCGACCTTATCACACGAAGAGTAACCATGGCGCTCAGCTCAACCGGGCTCCGCAGCCTAAACATGGATGGAAACCAGACTGGGAATGGACACAGCCTCTGAGACTGGTGGAGGTCAGTTTGGCGACAGGAGATACAGTACAGAGGTGATTTACAGCGGCTCTCAACGAGGGCTATGACTCTGGGGATGGCAAGAAGAATAGCGAATAGCGTAGGAAATGACATGTAGACATGGAATATTTTCACCTCTTACTTGGTGATTTGTTTTCCTCTGTCAAACCAGAGATGATTGCGGAAAGACAAACCAGGACGGTTTTGGTGGTTTTAAACAAAGCAAATAAGCTTGTCCCAGTTTGGTAAAAGTGAGAAACTTGAATTCAGAAGGTGATTCAGTTCTATTTGTCTGTTTAGTAAGGACAATAGGTGGAAGAATATTTCCTTTCTTGACATTTGGTGAGTTTTTTTTGTAAACTTATTAGACTAAATGCTGAGAGAGCTTGTGAAACTTAGTGAACTCACCGCTTGTATAAATCTCCCAGCTGAAGCTCCGCAACTACAGGGGGGGCTATAAGACTGTTGCCTCTAGAGGTACAAAGTGGTTTTATGAGACAGGGCGGATATCTCTGCAATACAGTGCAATTATTTTCTCAATAAAACGTTATTTGGTGTGACAATATCTCATAATATTGTCATGACTAGAAAATGTCAAGTAGCATGAATGTGACTAAAAGAACATTGAAAATTGCTGAGAAATAGTTTTTGTTAGAGCAAGAAGATGAATGCACGAATGTAGACGTTGGCTGAGTTCTCTGAACAGCTCAATGGAAAGCTACCTTGGCAGACAAAGAGAGCCTCATAATACATTAAGTCCAAATTCATCTACCCAAGAGAAAGGGAAAATACCAAACATTCATAGTGTGAATGCAAAAGATTCTGACTGACAACAATAAGCACCTTAAACTCTAGATGACTGTTTTATTCAGTAGCTTATGTGCAAACACAGTGAATAATGAATGATGTCAGTGAGTAGACTGCTTTTACAGTGATCAAAAGGGAGGTAGTGATAGTAAGTCCTGTAGCTTTAGCTTTTTTCATTCAGTGCTGCAAAGGGGGAGAAAAGTATACAAACATCGTGTCAGTGCCCTGAGGGCATGGATCAGCAGGCTATTTCTGTGTGCACGCATAGCATGTGTTGTTGAATGGAATATAAGAGCTCAACCGGTACTTAATGTGGTGTAAACTAGCTACCTTTGCTCTGCCTCTGAATCTGCCTACCTCATCTACTGCAAGCAAGGCCGATTCCAAAACCATTGTCTGTAAACACAATTCACTGCTGCATCTACAAATGCAAGTATAGACTCTACCATGCAAAGTGAAAGCCATACAGTATATCAATAACATCCAGAAATGCCGCCGACCCGAGTGGACAGACATAGATGGAAAAGTGTGCTGCGGTCTGATGAGTCCACATTTCAGGCTGTTTTTGGAAGTCATGGACGTCGTGTCCTTCGGGTTAAAGAGAAAACAGATCATGCAGATTGTTACCAGCGCAGAGTTCAAAAGCCAGCATCTGTGATGGTATGGGGGTGTGTTAGTGCCCATGGCATGGGTAACTTACACATCTGTCACAACACCAATAAATGCTGAAAGGTACATACTGGTTTTGGAACAACATATGCTGCCATCCAGACAACGTCTTTTTCAGGGACGTCCCTGCTTATTCCAGCAAGACAATGAAGCCACATTCGGCTGCCTTACAACAGAGTAAAAGAGTGCAGATACTAGACTGGCCTGCCTGCAGTCCAGATCTGCTCCCTATTGAAAAGGTGTGGTGCATTGTGAAGTGCAAAATACGACAACGGAGACCTCGGACTGTTGAGAAACTGAAGTCATATATCAAGCAAGAATGGGACAGAATCTCAAATACAAAATTTCAACGATTTGTGTCCTCAGTTTCCAAACACTTACTGAGTGTTTTTTTTGTTTTTTTAAGGTGATGTAACACAATGGTAAACATGCCCTTGTCCCCAAAACAATAAAGTTTAGCAGTTTGCACAATATATATCTTGTGTTTGTACTATATTGACTTGAATTTAGGCAAATCATTGCATTCTCTTTTTGTCATACCTTAACTTTTTGGAATCAGGGTTTTTTTTTTGTTGTTTTTTAAAAAGGGGGGGAAACAATTCCCTTGGTTGGCTTTCAGGATTGGTGCAGATCTAATGCTCAGCCCATGTAAAAGAGCACAACATATGTGGATGAATGAAGTCAAAAGAAACAGCCTGAACTCATTATGAAGCCTGCTGTCTTCCTCTGCACAATCCATCTCTCACAGGGGAAAAAAAAGGCTATCAGGATGAGCGACTTCCAGAGGTGGAGATTCATTTCTCAGCTTACATGGAACATGACACGCCGTTGATGAATGAAACAAGAGGGCACAAGTGGTGCCGCGTGACAGGTCGTCTCTGGGTTTATAGAGTGTTTGTAGAGAGGAGGTCAGCAGTCTGGGGCTCTGCATAATGACCACATGTTTCACTTAACCTTGGGAATGTGAGAATGACTCTCCTTCAACTTTGGCATCTACTGTGCTACTGGTTAAAGTATGTGACTGTCGTGCACAACCAGGTGGCTTTGTGGTTCAATCCATGCACCAACAGGAGGGTGCATCCTTGCTGTGAACAGGAATACACCTATTCAGTCAATCTTTTTTTTTTGGGTTCTATGCATAACTTACAAATTTTTAAATTCAAATCAAATCTTTGAGTTTTATTACATTGGACTATAAAAAACAGTTGGTGCACTTCCTTGAATCCACCTATACTTCTTATTTGATTTTTCTGTAGCACCTAGTGGATTTATGAGTTTATATATTTCATCCTACACCTCTTCTCTTCCTGCTCTTTCTCTGACTCGTCATGCCCTCTATTGAATAAAAGTCCTTTGGTGTCTACATACTCCTCGCCTTCACCCTGTTCAAAATTCCACTTTCCTCCTTATGCTCTGCTTCCTCATTCTCCCGACCATGCTTCCTCTCCCCCCCCCACCCACCCCCCATCACCCTCTTCTTCTTCTTGTTCCTTTGCCCTCTATTGAATAAAAGTCCTCTGCTCTTCCACTCTTACATATCATCATATAGTCATATTGTTGCTGTGTGCAAGCACTGTGGCTCAGGAGGGCTGCTAAAGAGAATAAGAGGAATCATTAGTCCTCCCCTGAGGTGTGACGCCGCGACCCCCAAAGCCAGTGTCCCAAGACAGTTTGGCGTGGTAAGGCATGTCAAGTACAGGTGCCAACACAGGTTTGAAAATGGGGTGATAATGTTTTTGAAATATAATTGAGACTTTGAGGGCTTAATTCATGTGTACATGTATTTACAGTGTAAATAAACTGCCCCCCATCCCCACCCAATCCCCTACTCCCCACATATTCACAGTGGTACATATTTCAACCCGCCTGTTCTCTCTTATTTTACCTTGGTTTCTATCACTGTCCTTCTTCACCTTCTTTGCGTTCTCCATCAGCGGGGTTCTTTTTCTTTTGCAGGGTAGAGTTTCCACAGTTATTCCATGCGTTCCACTGTTACCTGGGGAACAACGACCAAGAACAATTCCTTTCAACTTCCTGTTGTGGTTCCGCAATGGCTGATGTGCTCCACTCACTTTTCAAACCAGCCTGGTGGCAGCATGAATAGCATAGTGAAATGGAGGCTTACAGGGAAGCAGTCTAAACGCAGATGGTGTCATTTGTCTTCACTGTGCAATATATATTTACTTCATAGTGATAAGTTAAAGCCAAAAAGTTGTCTATTTCCTCTTTAAGGACACTGTCGTTCACAGGGCTTCATTTACGTATTCATCTAAAAAAGTCGGGTAAAAATGTTTCAATTATAAAGGTGTTTGACTTCGGGGAAATGGTGACGGTTAAGGACAAAAATAATAAATGAAAATATTAAATAAGTAGCAATATACTTGACATCCTATATTGAAAGGACTGCGCAACAAGTTATGTTCTACTGCAACACATAATGCATGGTCTCAATACTCAATTCTATGTCCATTAATACCTGATAATGGACACAAGTAGTTCTAGTCAAACTGTCTCTTCATTGTTCTAAATTAATGCGCTGGCTGCGGACACCTCAACATTAGAAATAAAAAACACTGAATGTAGTGCTTCAGTGCCTCATCCTCAACACAGGATGGCGACTGTAACACACAAGGTGCAAGTAGCCTACACCGACTTCCTGATACCTTGAAGGCTGTCACATAAGCAATCATCTGATCTCATATTTTATTCACTACAGTACAACTCAACTCGCTAGTTCAGGCTGCGACACATGACGTATTATTTGTGAAAATCTTCATATTGATTTGGGGAAAATGACAAGGCTGGATAGCTAAATAGTCTTGTTGTTAAGCATACTGTCACATGATATATAGTGTTTGTCTACTGTACGCGGTGTTACTGACTTTGAATCTTCCTTGCATAATGTTATGTTTCTGGCTCATAGCCAAGCTAAAGGCTTCTATGAGCGGAGCGAACTAGAAATATCTCCTGTTACCAAGTTGTATCCGAGGTTCATCCTATTAAGTGGAGTAGTGAACGTTTCCATTGCAAAATGCTTATGGAATGGTAAAGATTGTTCCAGGTCAAACCCTCAGGAATTATCAGGGAAACAGATTTTTGGCTTGTGAAAGAGATCACATTCTGATTGCAAAGCGAATGAAAATATTAATGAATTGTTTTAATTTTTCTTCTGTGGTAAGTGACCATGGTATAAGCGGGATAATGCCCTTCATGGAGCGGGAGACACAGAGGCCAGACCCTCGTTCCCTCGTCCCTTACATATGCTACAAAACAAATGCTCTGCAGCTACAGCAGCAATGCACCATTTTCGCAGCAGGACAAGTGCAAGTAGTCTCAATTTTAAACAATTTGTGGATTTTGAATGTTAACAGTCTGTAAACCAATGCATCTTATTGATACAAAACATACTCATCCTATTATGTCCTAAAATTTTGTGAGTGCAATGTGCCTCTACATTCACCCCCGGCCACAGCTCTATAATATGCATTGGGATTTTCTTTTCATGTTATTTGTTCATTTATTGTTCCAACATGTGTTTTAGAAATGTATTCTTTTAATAACCTGAGTTATTCCACAATACTGATGATTAACGTTTCAGTGCAGAGTTTTAATGCTCAGTGATGGTTTACATGCTGTTAGTTGCTTTTCCTCTCAGACAGGAACACAGTTATGGGAAAACACTGAAATATTTTATGTTTCATCATGCTCAATTTGAAAGATTGTAATTAACACGAGATAGTAGTTGCAGTAAAAAAAAATAAAAAATCAGCAATTCAGTAAATCCTGTTCTGTTAAGCCCTCATACCTGGCTTCCTGCTTAAGGTTATCAGATGGGTGCCCAACATGCTTGGGGTCAACTGAATGTGCTTCAATTACTGTGAAAGCCAAGATGGGAAGGGATTTCTGTAGGAAGCCAAAAGAGGCCCATTTTTGCTCTGCTGTTTCTACTGTTAACAAAATAAATATGCTAAATGAAAACCAAGTGCTCTTGGCTTGCCAACGAAATGAAGCCAAACAAAGAAAGTCTTTTGTTGCGAGGAGAAATAACCTTAAAGGGGAATTGTGATTTCAACATTGGCATATGTTATGGCTGTCAGCTAATCCATTCAATAAATCCCATTAAAGAAAATATAAAATATAATTGATTCGTTTTTAGTCACTATTCCAGCCTCAGGCATGTGTTAAATCGATGCCACGGACTGACTGGTGAACACAAAGGCCTATTCATGGTCAAGCTGACAGACCCAACACCCACTCTTATATAACAGGAGGAAGTGGAGGCCTTCCTTTGCAGGGGAATGGAAAAAAAGCTTTATTTATATTAACATCGGAATGCCATGAAGATAAAGCATAATCTTCATAAGTGCTTTCATCTAGTGCTGAGTTTACATTTTTAATCAGGGCCTAACCTGCTCGTTCACTTGAAACCTTTCAAATAATTTAGAGTGTCCCTCATAGAACATTGTGTGTGCATCCAAAAACAGGTAAATAATCATTTTATTTATTTATTTATAATTCCAACCAGACACATTTGGCAACATTGTTGTTTATTCTGTTGCATAGACGAAAAAGGAATGTAGGATGTGAGATCTCACATTCTGACTGTTTATCTACATTATTCTCAAAACTCATGTATTTAAACCTGCAGTGTTGAACTTTTGTCTCCCCCTTCTGGCAGCAAGAGTAAGTACACAAACACTGTCAGGGTGCTTATGACGCCAAAGGCTCTGACTTACTTAGTTAATGTAGCCTGTAGCTCAGCTATTCTCAAGCCTCAGTGCATCATCCAGTGGGCCGCGGAGGCAGTAGCACTGTGAATCGTAATTTTCAAAGCTAGTTATTTTTAATGTTTATGTCTAATGGTGTTGAAGAATTCACGTAAATAAAATAGCATAAAATTTAAATGCCTAATTTCAATGACTAGTTAGGTTTGAATATCATCAGACAAACATGTTCTGCCACTTCTAGCTAACTTCTGCCACAGCTAGCTAAAGTTCTCTCAGATGCAGTGGCAAAAAATGTTGGGCCTTAAGTTACGAAAGGTTGAGAACTCCTGCTGTAGCCCATGCTGAAGCCTATGTACCGCAAAAATTGCAACCGCTGAGTCAGGCTCGCCGCTGTATTGCCGAACCCAAGTCAACACAAGTTTTCAAAGCATTCTCAATAAAAAGGGCAGAACAAACAGTTTGAAAAATTGCACTTGGCTAAATTTGATCAAGTAAAGTTTCACAGGTTTACGAGAACAAAAGTACAGAAAAGAATACAGACTGAGAAATGCCTATCTTTTTAGTTTGAGCCCTTCTCTTCTTTAAACATCTGACATTTAATGGTTCAGAGAAAAACACTCACCTCACCCCCTCCATCAATCCAAACCACAGGATTATGGTTCCATCTATGATCCTGCATGGCTCCAGGTCTCCGCTGTGGTAAGATACGGCAGTGGGCCAGCTGGGGTTAGTGTCTTCAGTGGCAGGAAAACGACAACAAAGGAAAGATACAAGTAGCCACTTAGGATTATGAGATCTTTCATATGAGGTACTGTTTATTAGACACTGGAATCTGTGTCATTTTGTTGGTTTCTGATGTTTATTCATGATACATCCCGATGGTATGCCTACAAACAGCTCTTTTAAGCCTGCTGCAAGGGGGAAAATCTCTAGAAGAAGTGGCTCACGAATTGTCTTCTTGGCGTCCCTCTTTAACTGAACATATGTAAACTATACCATCTGTTCCCTGTGTGTTTTACTTTGTAGGTAAATGCCTAAATCACAGTCAAATCACTTAATATTTTTGCCTGAATTAAAATTTTTGGGAGTAAACAAATTTTTTTCAGTCCCATGCTTTCATGAAAAGGTAATTGAATCAATTTTCAATTACTGCTGCAAGTTTAGAAAAAGACAGAAGTATTTCCAGAGGACATCATAGGGCTGAACAAAGCTTGGAAACACTTGTTGCTACAGTTTGTGACTCAATAAGTTATTGAAGTGGGGGTGGGTGCTTGCCATACACCAAGTTTCTTTTCCCAAGATAGCAAAGGAATGATATGCCCTAGTCTGCCTCTCATTGGCCAATACTCATTGCCCTTGTTGTTAAAAGGAGAAAAAAAAGGTGCAGCAGTCACTTTTTGCACATGTGCAGAGTAGAGCAGTAGCACGATGTCAGTCCATAACATAAACATAAATGGATGATATATGAGTCCCACACTGTAGCAACAAGCGTGTCCAAGCCGTGTTCAGCACTTTAGTGTCCTCTGGAAACACTTCTGTTGTTGTTTTCCGCATTTGCAGCGCCTGTCTGTGATGCTTTGTGTTGTTTACAGCACGCTTGTGTACTTGCATCTCGTTCACAAAATGTTGCGCATGTGTTGTCAGATTGATGAAGACGTTTTCTTAATGTTCCTTTGTTTTGTCTATTTGCATGCGCTTTCTTGAGTTGCAATAACTGTTTATTTTTTAAAATAAAAGGAAATTCAGTAATGAAAGACATATTGCTTAAAGAATACTGCAGAAGAGGGATTGAGCCGGTGGTATAACATGCAATATGGTATGCCTCTTAATCATTAGGACCTTATGCTATTGTTAACACAGCTATGATCAATGTATCAAATGACACAATTGGCTCCCACATTGAACCTACAGAGAATGATCACCTGAATCTGCAGCTCCCCTCAGCTTTAAGAAGCTTTACAGTGGTTTTCAGCTCATTATTTAGCTGTCAGGCTGCAACTTGACTGTTTTGGGTAACTCACACCACTCACAGCATTGTTTTCTTCCACAGTAACTCTAAAAACACAGTACACTGCCTGCTCAGCAGCAAATAGCAGACAGACACAGATACAGACTAGCTGGGGAACATAGTGGAGCCAAAAGACAGATATTTTACTCTGGAGTTGGAGAACAAAAACAGAACTCAAAAAGGGGGAATACTGGACTTGCAAACAAATACGATTCCAAATGAATTAACATGTTGCATTGTAGCTGCTGGATGTGTAAATAAGCAACTGTTTGTTAACACGTTTGCCATATCAACGTAATTGATTGATTGATTTATATTAATTAATTGATTCAGGGCAAAGTGTTGTGTCTGCTGCCACAAAGTATCCAAAAAATCAGCTAAAAAAATCAGGTTTAACATAATCATACAATAGATATTGTAACACTTTAATTCAGTAAACTCAATATCGTCCTCACAGCCCCGAAGGCCAAGTTTGTAATCAATGTGATATATTGAATGTACACTATGCACACCATGACGCCATGGGAGCTGGTGAGTCATTCCCTCAATTTGAAAATCCAATCTAAACACAACACCTCTCATTTTTACAAGCAGATATAAACTGATTCAGCAAATGAAATTCAATTGATTAAAACTGTACATGCTTACAAATACCCAGCATCTCAGTGCAGGCAGCAGGTTTACTCTTTGGAGGTGTGTGCAATGAAACACAAACACGTTCTACCAGATACATGTGAATAAGTTACCTCTGATTCCTATTCACATGTAAGCACACACCTGAGGTTACACAGCAGGACTGTGCTGTATGTGTTTACCAAGCTCTAGATTCTGGAAATGCAACCAATAGATCCTGAGGGGGATTCTGTGCCCTCCATCTCTGCCTTTCCCCACTGCAGCTGAACTGTATCTTGCAAGAGGAAAACATGTACCCCCATGGGGAACATTTCAAACGCTGTGATGAATTGACGATCAGACCCCCGATGCTATCTGTATAATAGCAATAGCCCATATGATAACCCCCATACAGCATATCTGCACTTGACCCTTTAATCCTGACTTGGTTTGTGAATAAGCACACTTCTGAGGGCCTATCCTCAGAGCTGTTTTACATTAGTCCTTCAACAAGTTAATACATCTGACTGTACCTCGGCTGAGGCGTTTTGAAAAGGAGCCAGGTGGTCCTGAGGGAGCCGGCTTCAACAAAGCTCTGAATTAATAACCTCACCCTGTGTACCATCTGTCCATCCCTCAGCTCACTGTTTTTTTGTTTGTTTTTTCCGTTTCTCTGTGCCCGATTCATAGCTTTCAAAGACAAAAATTGCCCCAGAGGAGGAGGGGGGATTGAAGCAGGGATTTTATAATCTTGCCTCTGGGGCTGCGTCTGTGGGAAGCTTCCTACTTGATTATGCAGGAGAAGCACCTGCTCTTAACCTCATTTCCTTTAACATCACATCTGTCTGACGGTTTTAAGCTAACGGCACAATCATATGTGATTATGGCCCACTTTACACCTGGCAGCCCAGTCTCACCGCAGATAAAAGATCCAGTTCATGTGTGAAGGATATTGCCACTGTGTTCAGGCTTTTGAAACCAGTTCTGAATTCCTGAGGAAGGCAGCGAGAGGAGAGCAAGCCTTTGTGATAACTCTAACAGAACATATTCTAGATGGAGTTTTCTTGTGTGAATACAGGAAAACCTGCTTTCAACTGCCGTTTCCTTCCTTGTAAATCTCCAGGTGACCCACAGGGACAGTTTTACTCTTCTACATCATATTCTGGTGTGCATTACTAGTGCCATGTCGGACACAGAAGCTCCATGCATATGTCAATCTTGCATAGTTAAGTGACATCTGCAGCAAATTCTCCTCTATTAGCCTATTCAGTCACATGACAGCTTTGATTTCCTGTATATAGATTTGTTCGACAGATTGACCCACAAGTTAAAAGACTCTTGTAGGTTTGGATTAAGAGGCCACCTTGGATTAAGAGGCCAGTGAATTATACATTAGGGCACTGGAGTGCATTAAAGGGACAGTTCACCCCAAAATCAAAACTACATTTCAGTCAGGACTACTATAGTCAAAGAAACTTAGATTCTCATTAGCAGTAAGTTAAATTTGGCGGCATGGCTCTGCTCTGGGAGCTCCCTGCCCTTCCACATGCCTACGTGGAAAGCCTAAAGCAGGGAGAGCACACCTCCCTGCCCTTCTATGTGCCTACATGGTAAGGCTAAGGCAGGGAGCTAAGCAGGGTAGAGAACAGAGCAGGCATCAATGACAACAGAAATGACATTGATTAAGTCAGACACAGCATAAAAAGGAGGAGC
>JBBPCS010003505.1:0-12224 GCA_037974645.1 Hollardia meadi
ACACACACACACACACACACACACACACACACACACACACACACACACACACACACACACACACACACACCATAACCTCCTGTCAGTGATCTCACCACCTAATATTACTGCGGCTTTATACAGTATTGTATTAAATTAGCATATCTGTCAGACATGGTGATTTTGGCCTTTAAACACAGATACTTAATCTTTACAAGTCATGCAGGTGAATGTCAAGATTTATAAAGGCTTGAGATTTTTATGCTGGATTAAAGTGCCCCTCCAGTCAGAAATGTGTTTTTCTTCTTGTTCCTCCAGTTGAATGTTTGAGCTTCACTGTGTAGAATGATGGATGTACAGAGTCTGACACTATAAGGCTGTTTTCACATTCATTGCTGAAAGTGTCAATTTTCTCTGTGCTCACTGAAAATCGGATTTGAAGAGGCGAGGCCTACGATCATGATTTGTGACATCACAAAACCTCCAGTGCACATACACTGAGAATGGACTTTACAGTGAAGGAGGAGACGTCTTGTGTCCAGCAGGAAAACTTGTGAAAAGAAAAATAATTGCATATTGATATATTTGGGGATTTTTAATGAGGGATAAGTAATAGGTGTCACTTTAAGGATTCAAGTGTGGTAATTGTCCATACCACTACTTCCCTACTTACTGTAGGGAAATAATTGTCACTACAGTGCAACAAATTTGTTATTTTTTTTCTCTTCTATATTTGATTTAGTTTATTATAAACCTTAGGTATCACTTTACAAATTAAGATTTCTACAAAATGTGATGTTATGAATTGTCACAGATTAAATTTTTGATACTTTAAATACACATTGCTGATAATACTAAAGTAATTTTACCTAAGTAACACATTCAATACAGGATGTTAAATTGTTATTGAGTATTTTTCATGTGTGGTTTTGCTACTTCACTTAAGTACAGGATCTGAATTCTTCGTTCACCACTAACCTTTTTGCTGAGATTTGTCACCACTTCACACACTGAGCTGAGATGTCTAAGTAAATATACACATGGGCCTGATGCTCTGATTGGATTACACATTACACTCAGACATACTAATGATAACGTACACAGATGAACACACATCTAGCAAGGTCACTGCCACGCTGTGGTTTAACTGTCTGTGTTAAATTCTTCCTTGTTTAGGTAAAATACTTAGTTTGCTGTGAGTCATCAGTATTTATGAAAGATAGCAATTCACCATAATGTTGTGTATTACATATACTTTACACTGGTACTATACTGTACATTTGATCTCAGTCATGACATCGTTATGGCTTCATTTGTTGGTAGAAGAAATAACAGAATATGAGCATTACTGGAGAGCATTGAACTTTATTTTTTAGAGTCACCGGAGTCCTGTCCTGAAACAAAATGGAGAAATGGTAGCCATGATGTGAAAACAAATGAGGACATGTCTCGTTAAGCTTTGAATTTATACAGATATACTGTATGGTCCTCCATCCTCACCACAAACAAATCACATTTCTATCCTCTCTGAACAATTGAAATCACTGCAGATATTCATGGTCCCAAGAGGACGAATTCTACTGATTTTGTTGATCCCTTGAGCTTTCTTCTAGTGCTACTATGTGGTTGACCTCTGACTTTTAATCTGGCAACATCATCAGGTAAAAATGTTGTAGGGATACATTACTTTGGTTTAAAATTAATGAAATTCCCATCAGCGTCAACTTTTTAATGTTTTATTGCTAATTAGCACATGATAGCATGCTAAACCTTAGCATTTTAGCATTGCCATTGTGAACATGTCAGTATGCTTACGTTAGCCTTAAGCTCTCATCACTGCTGTATCTAGGTATATTCTTACAGAGTCGTTAGCATGGCCGTATAATCTTAGTCCTGCTATTCTGTGTGGTACCTGGTGTACACCTGAATAGAATCATCTCGTCAGCAAACATGATGGATTAGAACTTTCCACTTCTTGGGGACCTAAACAAAGTCAGCACCAGCCCAGTGGGAGTCTTACCTTCGTGGCCTTGAACTGGAAGCCATGAATGCACTCAAGCTGCGGCACTCACACAGACACATCCCCTGGGGTGTCGCCTACAGCTCAGGCAGGCCTAATGGGGGTGTCGTTGTCTGCACCTGTGTGCGAGTGTGTGAGTGTTGGCCTGTGTTTCATCTACTGTCAACTCACTCAGCACTGTGACCCCTTGTAGTTATTCTTGGGGCACCAAGTGTCTACACAAGCAGGACTAACGATATAAAGAAATGGATATGTTGGTGTTTTGGCCTCTGCAGGGCTGTGGTGGGTTCATGAGGTGTCAGTCACTGTAGTCCAGAAAAGCTACAAAGGTCATTTTGTCGGAGTTAACTGGCAGACTATTAAGGCTTAGATGATTTCGTGGTCGGACATTGGAATGGAATGAGGTTTTACATTTTTTATTTAGCTCACTATAGGTTACTTGACACAAGCTTAATTTCCGTTTTATATACTGTGCCTATCTTTTCTACTGCATGGATTGTAAAACCATCCTCTTATTTTCTGTTATAGTCCACTAACATCACAGCAACCCTCCCCAATGCTCAGTCAAGTTGTGTCAGGCTGCCATCAATGATTAAAGTGATGTTGTGGAGCATGTTTTGAAGTTTCTGCTCATCATGTTACGCTGTCACCACAGACATGGGGTCACGTCGTATTTGGGATCTTTTACATCCCAGGATGGTGCAGAGTAGTCTTTGAGGCGCCAGACAGGGTCCATATACCAACTTCCCGTCCCATCACGATGCCACTGCTGTCCTCATACTCTTACAGGAATGGAATTACAGAGCTGTGTAGACAAACCAGCTGAGTGCATGCGGGGTTCGTGCTGTTCCTTTGCCAAACATTTTGAGATCAATTTTAAGGAGATCACTATGAAGTGTAGTTTCAGCTGTCAGTTCAAGGATATCAGTGAGAGGAGTATGGTTATTTTCCATGATTAATATTAGAAAGGCATTCAAAATTTTCCTGTTTTTGATATGCAGTGAAACTCAAGCCGCGGCTATCAATTCCAAAACAAACTGGAGAGAATATCAGCTCTAAATGATAATTGTTCCCACCTCCACATCATGGAAAGTTCATCAGGAGCGATGAGGCCAGTGTTTCCAAACGATAATCTCTTTCCTGCTGACAGAGCTGAGTAGAACTTGTGCTCAATCAATTAGCCATCCACAGGGCCCACAGTTCTCTCAGGAAATCAGTGAAAATCTTTTGTGCTCTTACACGAATACTTTGAGATTTGGGAGTATTTGCCTTTTTGTCATTTTACAGAGATCATCACTATCAGTTTCAGCTCTGTGCTCAAGGATGTTTTTCATGTGTTTTTATATGGGGGGGCTCATGATTGCTATGACAACCATAGATCTACCACAGTAAGTATTTGAATATAACACACTAACTTGAGTTCTATTAGCATAGGTGAAGTGCTCTGATGGACATAATACTACACTCTGGTGGAGAGGACAAGTTTCTAGCCGAGACATGTACACCAAAGTTCAGCAAATATGTAGTTGTGCTCATAGCACCAGGGCTACCATGTGTAACCATTCTCTTTCTCAAATCCTTCATCCTATAATGGGCTCTATAAGCTGTGAAAATGTAGCTGCACCTCTGCCTTGACAAAAGCAATGACGTCACCAGCAGCAACATGCTTGTCTTGACCATGTCCATGCAACAAGCTAGGATTGACCAAAGCATGGAAATTTGAGAGAGAATCTTTGCACCTTTCCAATCTACTGTATTTATGTAATGGCAGTAGGTAGGCTACTAGAAATTCTCCAGTATTAAATATGTATGTGCTAAATACAGAATAAACTAAAAGAAATGGACATGGTGGTTTCAGGTGTGATGTCACAAGGGTGCCTTAATTTCACAGTTTTTAAACTCTCACAAACTAAAGCTGCTTTATGTCAGCCACTTGGGGGCAACACAACAATCTTTAGACATAACAGTGACATACAGTATAATCACCTTATGAAGATGATATGGCAAACATGTTAGCAAACAGTTTCCTATTTAGTCAACACATTCAGCTGTTTAGATTAGATCCATTCAGGCTCCTGGCCACAAGACGAATGCAAGTCAAATATGGTTTTGGTCTCCACCAGCTCTTCTGGCTTTTTAGTTTCTAAATTACCCTCTAAGTTCACCAGCTACTGTAGCTGCTAACCTTTCTATTGTTTGGTACTAGCCAGGTATTGTAGAGTGGGTTTACTGAAACTTTTTCACAGCAAAAAAACAGTGAAAACAGTAACATTACAGGCTGTAAAACCAAAACAATGTGCTAAGAAGACGCTAAAACACTCCAGGCCATTTTCATCCCCATCTCGTCAAATATCGGCGTTTTTCTTGGCCCATCGCATCTCATCCAAATGCATAAGGAATACCATTTGGTGTCAGGCAGAGACGCACAAGGGTTTAATGCACCTGCAATGTAAAGCTAAGCTGTCCACGTTAGTTTTAGACAACTTGAATAGATAACGTAGCGCGACGTACTTTCCAAAGTGAGAAAGTGTCGAGAAGGGTGGAGGTCGGGGTTGAAAGGAGGGTCAGACATATGACTTTCACTCAGGAGACCGGAATTCTCGTCCCGTTTGAAACCAAATGTCCCATGAAACCAGTAATTTCCTGAACCTAACCATGTGGGTTTTGTGCCTATACTTAACCAAAGTAACATACACCTTGTGTCTCAGCATAAGACACGACAGGAGAATGACAAAACGTCGGTATGTGACGACCTGGGGTGCAAATGGGTTGAACACTCAGTAGTAGCTGATGAAAACTTCAGAGTCGAGTAGTAAATCATTCAGTGTTTGTCACTATCACAGACCCGTTTCCAATTACATCGTCTATTCATCCATTGTTAACATAAAAATGTTGATAAAGCAGCTGTAATGCATCAGTTATTTAGTCCTGTGAATGGTGCATCTTCAGTATTTTACTTTTACTTGAGGATCTGAATGTTTTTTCCCTAAATGTAAGTAGAATAGACAGCAAGTCTTTTGAACTGTGAGTACATTATAAACTACATATTTCACACGGCTGTTCTGAACAATAGTCAAATAGACAGGAGGCAGGATGACATATGACATTTAGTTCAAAGCTTGAACGTGAAGATTAAGAAATTTAGCCCTGTGTGAAATTACATTAACATGTCATCATTTCCCAAAGTGTCGCTCTTATATCTGACAGCTGTTCTGAACACTGGCCAGGCCATTAATGTGAGGTTGTGACCTTACTCTTTCTACACGTACAGATTGCCTGTACATGATGTTTCAGTCATTTGGTGAGTTTACAGACAATTTGTTTCATGTGGTTTCGCATGCGTCTGCTCATGGTGTGCAAGAGTGGTTTCATCCATTCTACAGGAGTGAGGAGTGAAACATAGACATGTTGAAACACTCGGTGTAAGCACCTGCTGTGGAAGAAAAGATTTATTAATCACCAGTAATGATTCTGGGTATCGGGTTCTTGGGCATGAGAAAATGCATCTTTACAGTCCAACTCCTGATGACAGATGGCTCATCTGGTAGTCTCACTCATGCACACACACAAATACATGCAACCATCCATGCATACATCTGCATATAACTTTTACATTATAGCTACATTTTTCAGCTGCTGCTTTTAAGTTTTCAAGATTCACGATCAGAATGTTGGATCATTCATATAATTATTGTTTAATTACTGTCATTATGTAGCTTACCGGTAATCCCTGATTGTTGATATACATGATTTGAAAATATTAGCTTTTATAAGCAGTATTGATGGATAACAACATACTATAATGTAGTTGTAAACAGATATGACGATATTTTAAATGAGTATTAATGTATTCATCAACAACTATAATGTTTCCCATTAAATATTCATAGTTCATATGTATCATTCAGCTAATTTATGATTAATAACATAGGATAAATATGTATCACAATGAATGATATATCACTACACACCTTAAAGAATATTTACTGTATGTTAATGTATTATAAATTAAGTCTATATTAGTGTTTCATTTAAAAAGTGGGGGAAACCACGTTTGGCTAACTAGCTTTCACTCAGAAAGTGAAAGCCTTTTAGCTTTTCAGTTAGCTGTCTCTCTTCAGTGGGTCAAGTTGTGGTGACAGCAAATCAAAACTCACAGGCATGGGTATAGTTCTGTAACATCAGCAGTCCATATGTAACCAAGTTATTTGAGCCAGTAACTAACTTGTGGAGTCATAAAGAAACTAAGTAATGCTTTCACAGTTGGGACTAACAGCAAAAAGCTATGGCTAACAATAACATGGCTAACAAAACTGCATGTGTAGGCCTTGGAGCTGTTATGTTATTTATTTATTTTTAACTATTGCCCACCCACACTTTTCCCTAAACCTAACCAAGTATTTGTTGTGCCTTAACCTTACCAAGCTGCAAATAAGTTGACAACCAGCATATATATATATGAGTGGTGTGTAATGTGTCATAAGCACAGATAAATATTGTACAAGGCTCATACTGGAGGTATGTCATTATTTAAACCAGGCCTCTGATTGATCAGTTTTTTCATATGCTGAATAAAAGACTGTATAACTATATAACTATATAAAATATTTTTAATACATAAGATGAGGGAACATGCACTGACTTAGTGACTAGTTTCATGGTATGCATAAATATTGAAGTCATAATAAACAGTAATCAGAGATCTCTAATATTTGTAATGTACTACAGAATACCTCTGATGAAATGTGTATGTAGAGCACAAACAAGGGGAGGGGGTCAGTGGGTCTTAATATAGAAAGGTTAGTAAATGGATGGAGTGAAGGAATGGGGTTAACAGCAGAGCTAGTGTTGATAGAGTATGTGAAGACAGGCAGCTAAGATATGGTTTCAGAGTGACATGCCACTTCATAGTTAGAGCGTTCTCTCTGATAGAGTTGTACTTCTGAACGCAGTTTTACCACTACAGGTCTCTATTTCACTGGTAATCAGCTAGTTTTGACAACAACTGTGTAGAGTCTCCTCTTATATTATTTTGTGACAGGTGGATTATTCAATTAATTGGTTAACATAAATTGAATTAATTATATTTTCGACAATTAAATAATTACATTAGTCATTGACTAAGTACTAAACAAATGTGATTATTTTTTGCTTTATTTTTCTGTCTTATGTCAGTGAAACTTAGAGGTATAAGTCTATGACGCAAGTGCATTTAGGGCGTGTCCATCTCCATTTTGCTCGTTAAATAGTGCATGATCTGGGTGCAAAGTAGGGCGCAAGGCTCAAAGGGGTTGTATTTAGTCTCTGAATTATTCCTAGTTGTGTTCGGGGTGTATAATAAATTAAACCAATCAGAGTGTCATCTCCCATTCCCTTTAAAAGCCAGTGTCTGCTGTGGGCACATTGCTATTTAAACAGCTGAGGGACAGGTATGTGGTCTTTGGCTGGTGGACCCTCTACAGTGTCCCATCAACAACTCCATTTGAGTGCATATGAACAAATGCACTGATGGGCTGCTGCGTGTCCCTGTGTGTGTTATTGAGCAGATTGCAGTCCGTAGATCAGGTCATAATCATTCTGATTAACAGCAGATGGGTGAATTAATACATCATTAATGAGGAAAATATTAATTACATTATCTGAAGCGATCCCACAGAAGCAGAGACGAGACGTGTCGCATGAAGAGACTCATTTATGCACGCATTTAAGCACAGCAGCTTGAATTCATTGAACTCTCTCGACACGCGCCGACAGGACCAGTAAGGTTCTAATGTTAATTACTGTTCTGTCTTCTTATACACATTCAAAAGGTCACACATAGAGTCCGGCTTCAGTAAACTTGTTTGGAGTAAAGATTAAACTTTAATATTGTTTCCTCTGGAGAGTTTCTGTCTTGCCAAGTTTATAATTTAGTTTTGTTGCTTTACTGTCCCAGGATATTTGCTGCAGTGACATTACTGCAGACTAAAATGACTGAAAGCAGCCTCTCTAAGCCTCTCAATCCGTGCATCAGTTTGTAACAAGCAGAGTGTACATGCTTTGTGTAGCTGTCTATGTAGGAGCATCTCACTATCTAATGCACCCTTTAAATAGCAGAAAAATACTGCACCATTGACTTTAGACCAGGTTTTGTCACTGACACAATCATTTTCATGCCTGACCACACCTCAGTTTAAGTCCAAAACGCCCATGGGCACACAGATGGGTGCAAGTATATTTGCTACTTACACAATGTGGGCGCTGGGCATGAAAATGACAACTGCTTCAATTGGAAACTAGGAATGACATGTCGGGCATGAGAAAGAGCCCAGAGTGGTCAAGCAGACTGAAGAGTTTATATTGGTCTCTGGTCACATTTTTCATTGATTTTTAAGCTGTTACTTTGTACTCTTTGGACTAAATATTAAAAATAATAATTTATTGTTAGGTCCAATGACAAATTTAATTATAGGCTAACAAGGAATGATGGAACGAACCTTTCAGTGCAACCCTTGCAACCCTTTCAGTAAAAGGCTCTGCCTGAAGTACTTGACTCCCCGCGGGACCTTTGGGACCTGTCTTCTCTGCTATGATGTATTCAGAGTCAGTAAGTCTCTTGGTCATGAACTCCAATATTTAGGATAGTCATGAACATAGCTGAAATGAGGAAGTATCATGCCGTCTGAATCGCAATCATTTCTAAATACAGAAAACAGAATTAGCAACTGCAGAAACTATGTCTATGTGTTCCCATAAAAGTACTGCAAAAACTGAAAGGCTGTACTCGGCACTGTGTACAGATGGTTTGTAGAAATGCTACGGTGTCATTTTGATCCACATTGTTATCTAAACCTTACAAAATACAAAGAGAATGGATGAATCCTCCTAGAGCATGACTTTGATGATCCTGACTTTGAAATATTTCATCCAACATCTCTGAAATGCTTTGGCTCACCATTTAGTTCAGATGTTCATGGTCCCAAAATGATGAATTCTTCTGGCTTCGGTGATCCCCTCACTTTCCTGTAGTGGTCAACCAGTCTGTCTTGTCATTCACCTGGTGTGAGTAGACGCAAATGCACGTCTTTGCATTGACTTTGTATATAGTCTTGCTGCGCGAAAAATTTTATTTGCTTTCTGTTTGAACACACCATTAGCATTGTCATTGTGAGCATGTTAGCATTATGATTTTAGAATTTAGTCCCACCGTAGATACCTATGTCATAGGGTTTTATTTGATTTCACCTGCTGATATCCCCACTACAACACTGATCAGGTGTTTTCTTCATGACTGGGTCTTGCTAGTAGTAATGAGAAGGTGGAAATGACTTTGTTAGCTGAAACACATACTGAGAAGGGGATTACTCAGGATGTGTAGTTACATTTTTGAGGAAGTGCAGGTAGCCAATGGCGTAGCCTATGGTGTTACCTACGTCTAGGCACCCAGCTTCTGTGGGCATAACCTTGTAACACATAAGTATAAATTCAGCTTTACTCTTGTTTAACAGGATAATGATACTTTAAATGGCTACTGCTCTACAGTGCTGAGTGACTCTTCCAATCTTTATGCCTCTCCAGCAGAACCTCGCCAAAAAGCTGACTGTTGCATATGATAAATCGGGCTGTGATAGCAGCACAGGTGGCTGGAGGGAGAAGGATATGTTGACTTGTAGGCTACGTTCTGGTAGGTTTAGAGAAGTTATGTTCAGGATGCGTGCTTTATGACCCCTCATATTCCTGCCAAGGAAAATATCAAACAATGGAATGAGGGGCAACGACCAAGGGAGTCACACCAGAGTCATGTTACATCATGAACACTCTATCTTTCCCCTCCAACTTTTTTTCCCCCTATCCGATCAAATCCAAAACCGCACCCACAGCATGCTGTTTGCTCAGGCCTACAGCAGGCCCTATGGCTGGTGTTAATTGAGATAATTGCATGGTATGAGGCTGAGCCACCGCTATGCCTGTCCAGTTATTCGTATCATGGGGTAACAGGGTGGCACACACATTCCACAGAGATTTTGCAGGGAGCAGAGTGCTGGGAATGTATCCCAGCACAGCACACTGGCTTTTGTCCCCCGAGGAACTTCCAAGTTGCTGGATACGGTGTGTTGTGTTTCGTCAACAACCACTCTTATAGTAGAGTTGCTTCTTATCTGGTGTGGTGGATCTCTAAGAATAGCATGTTGGTACTGTAGCTGATATTCTGTCAAGTTGTCCGGTAGGAGTGTTACAATATTCTGTGACGGAGGTGGCAATATACGCAAAGGTCTCAGTGACTGTGTCCCATTAAAAAAGTCCTCTGGGGATGTTGGGCTTGACGGTTTATACTTGACATTGTAAAACAAGGTCCACTCTCTGGCTTGTTCAACCCCAGCCGCCACATTAAAATGACCACTTCAACCAAATATTCAAGCAGCCAGCCAACAAACCAGGTTATTTTAGCAACTGTTTACAACAGTTACAAACATTTTGTAGCTGTCTTTATGGCATCAAAAGTGAATATTTTGAAAGACATGTCCAAGAGTTTCCAGCCTTGTTTCTGGCAACTGAAGCAGATATTTTGAATGAGAAGTCAGGAGAAGTTCGAGCTGTGTTTGTGGTATTTGTTAAACCAGGTATTTTAAGGCAAAACATGGTCTTTTTCTAACCCTTACCAAGTTGTTTTTGTGTCCAAACCTAACCAGACCATAAACACAGCATTGTCACAACATGCAATTGAAAAGTGAAGCGTAAAGAAACTTAAAGTAAACCTAACCATAGCAAACATAAGCAGTGGTCACCCAGCAATTAAAATATGCTAGCAGATTATCTTGCTAGCGATAGTGATAGCTCGGCCACCAACATTGTCTGTCCTTGTGAAGATATAACAACGTAATCTGCAATTAAATGTTTAAACACGACTAGACCTTTGGTATGTATTGTGTTTAATTGTTTACTTACATTATCCCGAATTTCCAACATTGTTTAAACCCAGAAAAATATGTAATTTTAATAACGGTGCGTTTCATTTGGTCTTATTGGTGGTAACTTATTTTAGCTTTAATAACTCTCCCATCACCATCTCTTGTGTCACTTTACAAGCATGCTTTAGGTTCCACTCCTGTGTTCGAAGCATTTATTCACATACTCAAAGAGGTGTGAGTAGATTGACTGAATATTTATAGTAAGGAGCCTCTGGTACTGACGTGTAAAGACCACTGACCTGTGTCACGATGACATGTTGCTCTGGATTTTCTTGTGTTTCACCCACAGGGGCGTATCCTCCCTTTATCTTGTCTTTGATGAAAGCTGCTGCATGACACTGATGATATATATGAAGTGATACAACTCACTCATGGAGACACTCACTCATGACTACATGATCCTACAACACAGGACAAACCAAGCCACCATCAGTCAAATACAGTATTGTGTTGATTCATGCTAGGTTCATGGAAACAATTAAAATGCTGCCATCTAGTGACACCAAAGGCAAAAACATCATCTACCTTCTGCTAAAGTGAACTTTAACATGCCTGCAGGCCTGTTTGTGTATTCTTGTGAAGGAAAGACCTTTCTTTGGATACATTCAACGCCACTAAGGATGACCTCACACCTAAACACAGTAAACACATTTTACAGAATCAGCGGTGCTATTCTGGAGCTGTCTAGTGTGTTGAACACCGACAGAAGAAACTGGAGAGCTCACATGACACTTCGGTCGGGATTCTTCATGTTGTGAACACATTAACGTCTCACCTTGTGAAACACTGATTGCCTGAATGTAACCTGAGGAATGATGTCACCCCTCTGGGTTTTTCTTTTTTTAGTTCCTATTGCAACAACCAGATTCTGTAAACACAGAACATGGTCACAGTTTACAGCTTGGGATCAGAATAAGTATATGTGAATATTTACAAGTGGTTGAGTGTGAAGGGGAAGAGCTATAACAAGATATAAGAGAGATATTTCTTGTACGTGTGTACACTGCTGTTGTTATAGAATGAAGTGTGTTTTGCACATTATTTCTGTGTTCACTTCATCTTTGATTTGAAATATTTTATTTGCAGGACCTCCAGGCAACACTGTGTATTATCATTAGAAAAGACAAAAGAGCATCCTCCTATGTGCTGATACAGAGGAAGAGCTCTAAGTGGATGAATAAGAATATTAAAGTATTATTTTTAAAAAACTGTGGTCACGTCAGAGTATCACAATGTACCAAAAGGTTACACTACCATAATAATAATAATAATTATAT
>JBBPCS010003506.1:0-12223 GCA_037974645.1 Hollardia meadi
TTCATACTTACCAAAGGTCTTGGAATTGGTCCAGTAAATAGTCTCAGCCGATAGCCGCGACACGGCTGCAATGGCTGTAACGTAATCCTTAGGGGCAACTCCGACTGTCAAAGTTACGTCCAGTGAAAGTGTTTTTTCTTGCCGCTCACAGTCTGAGATTGTTACTCTAAGTGTCTGAAAACATTACAGAAAGAATCCGACAGCAATATTCCTCATTGTTAGAGTAAAATCCTCTTTGTTTAGCCGGAAGCAGAAGTCTCGTCTGAGGAGAAGTCTCGCTCTGAAATCTTGCAGGAGGTGAGTTGTTGCAGTTTTTGCTCATCAGCTAAATATTCAGCCATGACTTTGGAAATATAGTCTTGAGGGCAGTCCCTCTCGGTAAACTCCAAACTCCTCTCTTACTGGACCAATTCCAAGACCTTTGTTAAATATGAATCATTTACACATCTAAATATAGAAACATAAGGCCCAGGTTTAAAAATACCGGAATTCCCCTTTAACACAGCACGTATCACCAGTGTGGACACTGTCAGACAAACCTCCTGCCCAAACAAACACACGCCTGTACACTAAAGACCATTTACAGGATAAAGCACAGAGTTAAGCATACACTGTATGTGAACTGCAGGGTCAAACTGTATGTGAACTGCAGGGTCAAACTGTTTGCTCATGTGTGGGATTGAGTATTGGTGTGTAAATGTGTACTGGCACATGTATGTGACAATTTCCACTGTCTCAAAGAGGGCCGCAGGTATTGTCTCAGTGTATTTTAGATTGGTTAAAGAGACGGTTATTTTAAAAAAAGCACTTTATCCTTTGGAAATCTAATGCGTGAATTATAGAATAAAAATAACTGAAAATGTAGATGAATGCCTTTACGCTGTGGATAAAATGGTCATTCAAATGCAATAGAAACTAAAACAATGAGAACAAATGGAAATTGTTTGCCTTATTATTTATTTTATTTTATTTTGGAGTATTTAATTAAAATCGGATTTTGTACACAAAGAATTTGTAATTGATTTACTGGGAAAGAAAATCTTAGCTGAATCCCAGTTTTATTCAGCAATAGGGAGATGGGACCAATACAATCGTACATGTGGGATCAACATACAGTAAACTAATTGCAGAGGAATTATCAGAAACCAAGTCTGTCTGCCTATCTGAATATGACATACAGCTAAAATAAGACTGCCCCATAAGTTATCAGCTCACAAAAAATAGCAAACTTCAATAATTTCCTAGTTCTGTTGTGAAGGAAAGTACACCAAAGCTCATGTTTAATAAGGCCTAAAAAGCAAAATGTAATCAAAGCACCAATTAGTCTTTATTTACAGCAACATGACTGGTGCAGTGCAGTCAAGAAGAGTGACCATCTTTATGTTTATGAATAAAACTTGTGCTTTGTAACATATTCTGCAGGACACACAGGCACTTAGCAGGAGGCATGTTTAACTTTATAATAAACACTGGCATAAAAGATGGTTTTGTTTCTGACTTAAATGACATGAATTGTTCCTTAAACACCTTGGAAATGTATATATAGAACGTACATACAGTATGCATTGTACATATCCAGTGGTCTCAAACACCTAAACAAGTTTTAGGGCCTCTTTTTCAGCACTAAGACGAGTATGCATTGTCCGAAGGTACCACACAAAGACTGTTCAAAGAAAAATGATTAAAGTCAAACCATCAAACTGAGTGTACCTGCTTTTAAGAAGGGGTTCACAAAAACACAAGCTGCCGTGCTCGCGGTTTGCTTCAGTGTAATATGAACCACAGTATCAGACGGATCCATGAACAGAAAACACAATGCTTCCTATCCTCTGCTGCTGGATTAGTTATTTCATATTCATTGCTTCCCTTCCTGTGCTTCTGTATTTCAATTTGAATGGTAGGTTGATTAAAAAAAACGATACAAACCCATTCGAGTGAAGGAATGCTTTGAGTTGCTCACCAACAACACGTTGCAGTACTTGGGCTGTTATACACAGTCCTGGACAAAAAGCCAAAATGTAAAGAGAAGTAGGATAGCGTTTTCCCCAATCCAACCATTTTGGTGGATCCAAGGTCAGATTGAAATGATACAGAACCAGAGCTGAGTTGATGTAGATCGGGTTTTGAGTAGCCGTTAAATGGAGGATGATTATTCATAAGCTCTTCAACACATGATTGCAGACACAACATTGAATCAAACAACTGTCTCAAAGTGTCTCAAAGTGTCTCATATTACTGTCGAGTGGATGATAATGACATTATACAAGAGGTCTGCAGATTTTTATTGGGAAGTTTAGACTATTATAGAACAATTTGGGCTTGATCTTTAATGTAAGTGTGTAGCTCACATTGTGCAGTGAATAGATACTGCAAGCACATTATAAGAAGTAAGGCTATACATTTATGTAGCCTGCATATGAATAAAAATTAACTTGAGTCCCGAAGCAGACATTAAAGCTGCAGAATTCTGGTCACGGCAAGCTAATACGCGGCCCGTTAAATTTTGTCATGAAGGTTTTAGCCAGAGCTATCTTGTTAGCTAATAGCTAACACTTCCCTGCTTACACATCCAGCAGACACGGAGCAACATCACCCCACTGGAGTCGTCTTTTTGGCCACCTGATGAAGGTAAGACCAATATTCACTCTTGTTTTATCTCTGTTTTGGTCTGCACCAACAATATATCAGGGTGTTCAGCAGCTAATGTAGCTGGATTTCAGCCCGTTTACTCACAGTCACATAATTTATATAATTTTATGTTATTTAAATTGAAACATTCAGGACCGTGACACGCAGACAACAAGAGCAAAGTCAGTTCACTTTGTTTAATACAGACACACAAACATGGGTGATGCACACAATCAGACACCACAGAAAGATAAAACATGTCACCATGACCCTTTCAGTAATCACCCTCATGACAACTGTGTCAACACAACAGGCGCTGCCAAAATAAAATGCTCCTTACAAAAACACTTTGACACTGGCACAGAAACACAGATGCTGTTCTGACAGTTTGTACATATAAACAGCAGGGTCAGACAAATGCACAACCAAGACAATGCACCGTGTGACTGTGGCTGCTGGTTTGGAGTGCTCTTCCTACTTCCTCCTCCCCTTTGCACACTCCTGGAGCTTGACCAGAAATATGAATTATATAGCATAGCCCAGGGGGAATTCAACCCGCACCTGCCAAACTAATGTGCTTATTTAACGACTGGTGTTATACAGTGTGGTTCTTTGTGTGGCGTGGCATATTACTAGTTCTGATATGTTACCTGAGTTTTGATATTTATACCAAAGCAATACTTTTTTCAATATCTTACATTTTACACGTTTTTAGTTTTTTTCCCCAAAGTTTTCCCCCCCAAAACTTCTCAAATGATAATTATCTTCTAAAAACAAACAAGAACTTTACCTATGTTAAATGGTAGGGGAAAATTGTGTGGACATTAAATGCCAGATTTCATTACATGACAGTTTTATATGATTATCCGTCATTGGTGTAATCAAAATGTACCCCATTGACTCAGAGGAAAAATGCGGAATAAACATCCAAATGATTAAGCCCCCCTTGAAAAGTACATTTCTGCTTTGTCTTTTATTTATACAGTGAGGTCAGCATAAAACTGATCTGCTGACGTTCAGAATGTCTACTAATAACAAGGGAGATGTAAGATGAGGAGCCTTTGCTCATAAATGTGCTGCAGAGACTGAATTCAGCAGTGTCTTGTGTCTTTCCTGTAATGGCGGATCCGTTGAAATTACTCCAGGCTACGTACCTTTTCAGGAGCATTAACATTATTATGTAAAGGATTTGTATCTGACAGTAGGGGATGTGTTTTTTCTCAAAGAAAAACAGAACACAGTGATTTTTTTTTTATTAGATTCACCTTTGTCCATGTGGCAAGTTCAGACGACTACATGGCAAGAAGGCGTACTCGTATTTGTCTGTGGCAGTGATCTCCCTCCACCTCGTGGCTTATTTCCTTCATAGCAGCTTAGTTCTAATTTCTTCCTGTAGTGTCATGTGTAACCACCAGAGGTCAGAACATAACATGGAAAGTCTTCATGTGCTGTCCTAATATATGTAAATAGTTCTCTTTGGGGAGTGTGGCTTTGGCCTGTAAGCTTTGCTCGCAAGTTCTCTTTTTGCATTTGACTGTAGAGTACAGATTGTTATGAAACACACACACAACCACACACACACCCAGCACGTGAGATTTTAGCAGGTGCAGTCAAAAAAACAATAACATAATAGAAACTCAGTCTCCACCTGCTCGGGGTCCTGTAACTCTAGTATAGGCGTTGCTTTTGACATCCTGTCGTCTCTGTCAACTAGCTATAAACGTCTTTCTTTATCTGGGTCTTCACTGAGGTCTCAGATTTTATTTTTGGAGTCTAGTCACAATGATGCAATCCTTCCAAACTCTTACCATAAATAGTTACTGTATATGACCATGCTATTCTGTGCCTTGGTGTGCAAATAGTGTCTGCTGGTTCAATTTGTGCACCTGTACTCTCACTCTGTGTTAAGCTATGATCTCTAATACAGGTTTTCTCCTCCATCCTTTTGCGGCAAGCTTTTACACATAACACATTTAGAAAAGTAAGTAAGTAAGTACGGCAATAAAATAAGACAATATAAAAATATCACATTGCAAATGTCTCCATTACAGTATAATGGGTTTCACACCACTGCAACTCAGCTCTAATTCCCCTACCCACAAACCTTGGAGCCTGAGGTCCTTTGTACATGGCAGTTTCTGAACTCTACTGACTGATATCAAAATGAGTGTAAACAGCACCCACCTCAAAATGCAGATTTTAGTTTTCTTGCAGGAACACAGGAACGTGAGCAGTATGGCCAGTATAGGCAAAAGTCAACCTCTGCAGCCAAAGTACAAACAACAAGTGTCTGACAAGATGTGGCCCGCAGCTAGCAACACAAGCAACAAAATTCACGGCGCCCTGTCTTCAGAAAACTCCAGCTACCAAATACAACCTACGTGCAAAACAGGAATTAACCCATAAGCCCTTAAACAAAGTAGCACGCCCAAAGATTGCTCTAAACACACAACTCACTAGCCAAGCAAATTGTACCAAGACACACAACAGAAAGCGGAAACCTTGTAAAGTAGTATAGTAAATAGTAAATTTAACAAAGGTACACAAAACAAATTTTAGTTCCTTATCTACAAAAGACAGATAGACGCTAACATAATGGAAACACTGTCCTCAGTCGCCCTGTATCTCTACAGTATTTGATATTTTTGACATCCGGCTGTCTCTTTCAACAAGCTGAGGGTCTTCACTGGGCTGTAGACACAATGATGCAATCCTGCCAAACTCTTACTCTTACTATAAATAGTTATATGGCCATGCTATCCTGTGCCTGGGTATGGAAATAGTGACTGTTGGTTCAGTGAGTGTGTTCAGCTTTACTTTCACTCTGTCCTAAACTCTGAGGTTTTTTACAGGTTTTGCATGACTTTGATCTAAAATGGACAAAGGACTGTATTTTTGCCTTATCGGTAGCTTTTATCGTTACTAGGTTTCAATTGCAGTTTTTTGCAAGTCCCCCTCCAGTCAAAAATGTGTTGTTCATCTTGTTCCTCCAGTTTAATGTTTGAGCGTCACTGTGTAGCATGATGTCTGTGCAGAGTCTGACACTATAAGGCTGGTTTCACATTCATTTCTGAAAGTGTACATTTTCTCTGTGCTCAGTGAAAATCTGACTTTAAGAGTCGGGGCCTACGAGCATGATTTGTGACATCACAAATAGTTTGGAAGCCAATCTGGGTCCAATATTCAGCATACACAAGTGTGACGTGGAAACTTGAAGCCTCCAGTGCACATACACTGAGAATGGACTTTACAGTGAAGGAGGATACATCTTGTGTTCAACAGTTAAACCTAAAAAAAATATTTGCATATTCATATTTGGTTCATTTGGTTTTTAATGAGGGAGAAGGAATGGGTGCCATTTTAAGGATTTTAATGTGGCAATTATACTTTTTCTGCAAAAAACATGTCAGACACACAGAGAAATTTAATGTGTGCCTTAATACGTGTGTGGAGGGGATCTTTAAGAGAAATTTCTTTAAAAAATTGATTTTTTAAAAAACATTTTATTTGAGATTATTTCTCCTGGTCTCAATACATTGTTGTAGTTGTTGTTGTCACGGCTTGTGCCGGAAACACTTGAGAACAGGGGGGTTAGGGGTTAGGACCCAGGCGCAGAGACAGCAGACCAGCAGGATAAATTATAGCTGATTTATCTCACAAGTCTACGGCACGTGAGGGTAAAAAAAAACATGAACATGAAAAAAATAATCTAAGTACAAAAACACTAGAAACTCTGGAACTAAAGCACAACGAGGTAACATGTCAGATTACTTACGTTCAGGTAACTTGCAAACATACACACACAACAAACTGACAAAGACAGAGGGAAGAACACCAACTTAAATACACAAGACTAACTAGACACAGGTGAAACCAATCAGGGCGGAGCAGGCAATCACAAGGGGGGGGGAACTAACAAGACACAGGTGATGACATGCAGGGCAAGGCACAAGAGGAAGGGACTACAAAATACAACAGGAAATAAACACAGAAATAAACTAGAATATAACATCAGGAAATAAACAAAACCCGAAACCATGACAGTTGTAATGGCTAGCAGGAAACAGAACACAAATGTTGGCACCAGGATGCTTATTACCAGGGGTGGAAGTAACAAATTGCATGTACTCAAGTTACAGTAATTAAGTTGGGGGGTTTTTTGTGTACTTTTTTGAGGTTTTTTTGTAATTTTGTAATTTAATTTTGTAATTGTACTTTTAGTTAAGTACTTTTTATAACAAGTATTGTGCTTCACTACATTTCAAGTTGAATCCGTTACTGAGTAAAAACCATAATGCCCTTAAATTAAGGATGCCGTCATTATAGGTTAAGATTAGCATTATTGTGCCACGGCGTAGTTAAAAAAGTGGCCGCATCTACCTCAATCAATTGCTGATTGAGGTAGTGTGTAAAAAAGTGTGCAGCACGATGGCAGTTATTTCATTTCTGTAAATTGCTTTTTGCACCCACCGCGGTTTCCATTTATTCGTGGTCATGTATTTAATTGTCTCAGTTTTGAACTCTTTTCGGGTTAACTGTAGTGAGGCTAAACAGAGGAAGGCTGTTGTATATTTATAGTTGATAATCAGTGGTATGGACAGACTGCAAAATCTGTCTAAACAAATGGAGTTTATTGTCAGTTTGGACGTGAGGGCTTGGCGGCTCGATGTTGTTCCACTAGTGCTGTTGAATCGTCATCGAATGAAACATGGAATTTGTTAATTTAACAGTGACATTATATAAGTACAATTTAACAGACTTACTTTTTACTTGTATCTAAATAGATTTTTATTCTAGTACTTTTACTTGTACTTGAGTAAAATTTGTGTAAAGTAACAGTACTTTTAATTTTCTAGTACTCTTTACACCTCTGCTTATTACATACAAAATGGATCATTGAAAATGTTTGTTTTAATAAATTAACATATTTTGAGTTGAATACAACAGTCCCCCACAACCAGCCCACATATCACAATACATTTGGAACTGTTTCAAGTATCAACAAACTTTTTTTCCACACCAGGGTTGCTTTCTTTGGCTTACTCATGTGTAATGGTGGCAACAGCAAAACAGGAAGTAAGCCATATCTCCACATCGCCACCCCCAATCATGACAAATGTTTCTTCGAAAATATTTAAAAAAAACTGAAGTCTCTCTTGCAGGAACAAGTCTGGTCTTACGATCCTCACTGGTGAGCTGAAAAGTTTCACTGAAAAGAGTGTAAGTTGATCCGAATCCAGAGTGCAGGCTACTGTAGAATGACTGACAATACAAGCCTGTTAAATAGACTTCAGTTTTTTCTTGTAAGGTTCTGTTTTTATGTCGTCTAGTTGTCCTGTTCTCCACGTTTTACCCGAGAATATTCTTTAGGGTTGTGTATGTGTGTGTTGGTTAAGGTTAGAGTTAAGCAAGTAGTGGTGAGGGGGCAAGTCTCATGGAAAGGAATGTAAGTCTTCTATGCAATGTCCACAAAAGTGACCAAAGTAAACAGACCTGTGCGTATGTGTGTGTTCAGCGTGTGTGATTGATTCTGAATTCTTGTCTTTATTGAGGAAATAGCATCCATAACTAAACCTTCTATTCATGTGGCTGTCAAGCAGACATTAATTTATGTCTTGTGCATATTTGCTTTTCCTCCTCTGAGCTTGGAATCTAATTGCAAGTGGATTCACATGAAAAAAGAAGTGCAGAAATAGGCCTTTATAAAAACCTCATTCCTATTATATTTTTCATGGTTGTTCAAAGCACAGTCTAAGGCTGTTACAGTACCATCAATGTAGAAACAGACCCAAAAGCAGCACTCAGTCTAGTGTAGATTTAAAAGATTTAATGTAGAACTCGGGCAGAAAAAGGTGGATGGAAAGATGGCACAGGGAGCAATCCAGCAGTTTTTAGTGTGTTATTTTCCTGTGTTATGGTTTTGAGTTTGTAGTTTATGTTTGTTAGTTACTTCCTATGTTATTGTGTGAGTTTCTAGTTTATTTTGTAGTCCTTTCCTCATGTATCTTATCCTGCTGTATACTTCCTCCCTTTGTTCTTTTCCCGCCACACTGTTTGTCTGCACCACCCTGATTAGTTTCACCTGCTCCTTGTTAACCTGCCCTTTAAAATCGGTGAGTTTCCTTTTGTCCTTGTCAATTCATTGTGCATGTTACCATGTGTACCTCTGTTCCTGCCTGTCTTTCTTGTGCTCTTCGTTCGTTTTTACCTCTATGTTTTGGACTCCGTTTGTTTTTTTTACCGTTGCCCATTTTTTGGATTTGTTTGCCTGTTGTTGGACTGTTATTGGTTTTGACCCTCGCCTGCCTAGACCTTGAGTTTATCTTTTAATTTAATAAATCAGTAAATTTAACCAGTTCTGTCTCCTGCGTCTGCACCTGTGTCCAACCCCTCCCTCGTGTTCTTGGCATATCCTGTAACCTGTAACCTATCCTGTGTTGGGTGGAAATGGTGTGGACAGCTGAGAGCGGTTACGGTGGCAGGAAGATTGATGAGATAATGATGTTAGGTGTACCAGTCACAGGAGCAGGAAGGAGTTAGACATACCCATGCCACACAATCACAGACAGGACATGCACATGCGGAGATAGCGAACACTAAACAACAACCGAGGGCAAGACCTGACAAACGGTGGCAAGCATTACAAACACTTAGAAATGAAATCTGTTTTTGGATGAGAAGAGCTGATGGCCTAAGTATCAGGGAAATCCCAAACAAAGGACAGAAAGGCAACTCTTAAAGTATTCATCCATGTTATTAAAAAATAATGTAGGGCATTGTCTGTCACCTCTCCTGTTCAGCCCCTTTATGCCACATCTGAGTGTTTCACGGGGGTTACGACAAGTTAATGTATGTTGCGAACGTTTAGTTTGTGTGGCTACGACTTGCTGCAGGAAATTTGATGTCTGGCTTCAACTTCACCACAGTGATCATGGTCTATGAGTGCGTGCCTTTGCTGGTAGGCCTAAGTCCATCTTGACCTGAAGTCGGGTCTGAGGGAAGTTGCATTCACCAGATAACACTATCACACTTTCACTTGAAACAGCAGGCTGTATTTGGGCCAGCCCTGACACGCCTCTTCATCATTTAGCTTTTTCTCTCTCTGTGTCTTAACAGTGCTACATATGGCTAGTCCTGACATGTCTCTTCATTTTACTTTGTTGGGTTTTTTTTCATCATTTGCCTCACTTTTATTTTTGTTATTGACTGTCTTTGACAGACTTTCTATGATTTCATATTTCTGCCCCTTTTCATTGACATCTGTTCCATTTAGGTTTCATATTGAGACATTGGTGGAACTTTATTCCTGTTATTTCCATGCTCCCTAACAACTGACTTAGTAAGTAAGTATATTGGTAATGCAATATAAATATGCAGTTCCTCTTTCCAGTCCAACATTATTTTTCCGGTAAAGGAAGGAGCCTAGTTACTGTTAAATGGTCCAGAAAGTTGTTTTAAAATCGCATGTTCCATATACCTTCTCGTCACATGTGACCTTTTTGATCATTTTCTAACATGATTAATCGGTTAATTAAGAAAAGAATAGTCAGATAATAATAATAATAAAAACAAGTTAGTTAGTTTATTGGGAAGTTTGTGTCATGCTCATTCTGGGGAAGAGTAAAACAAAATAACAGGTTTTCTTTGCAATACAATGCAATCTGCAAAAATTGTAAGAGCCTGAAAGCTTTAATAAGTATTTACTGTCCTGGTTTGCATCACATTCTATAGACATTCGGCAGCATGGTGGCTGAGTGGTTAGCACTGTTGCCTCTTGGGGAAAAAACTCTTGAGTTCAAATCCTGCCTGGGATTTCATCATCATCAGAGGTTGATTTTCACTACTATACTGTATGTGACACTAAAACTTGATTTGTTATGTCCATTCCTTGTTCATTAGTGGCAGAACTTTCACTGACAATTCAAATCGCAGTGTTGAAAGATGGTAAGATGATGTCAGTAGAGGGCAACATTGCAATGAACGGTAAGATCCTGAAAAAAATCCTAAAGTGGTCAAGGGGTTAGCATATAAATTGAAAATTACAACAGGCCATAGCATGCACACCTAGGGGACAGTGCAGCTAACTGAGAGAGGGGACGTGATGTGGCTACCAACAGAGATGCGTTTTGACAGGAATGATAAGAAGTGGCGCTGGTGGTTTCTGTGCTATGATGTAGCATAAATTGGAATGTGTATGTGTTTCCCATGCTAGGTGAAAGATGCATAATGACAATGTCAGGATCTCGGCTGTGCCTCCCTCTCTTCTCCTCTTGTGTCTTTTTTCCCACCTCCCCTTGTGTGTGTTGTCTGCCTGGTCTGTCCCCCTTGAGGTGTGCATATGTGTGGATATGAGTGAGATATGAGTGGCAGGTATGCCATGGGGGCGTGGCTGACCTACTTCTCCTGTTTGCTTCACAATCAAACCCTGGTGTATATATACCCGGCGCTTCCACCCAGTGTTCGTCAGCTTACCATAGTAGTATTCTTGCCTCGGCCAGGTCTGTATTTTTGCACCTTGATTCTTGTTCAGTCGTGTTTGCTTCATTGACCATACTCTCCTGTGTCTTCAGGTTTTTTGCCCACCTGTCTTCACTCCTGCCTGCCTGCAAACCTCCAGCTCTCAAGCGCTTCAGCCACCAACTCACCATTGGACTCAAGCTCCAAGATCCACCCCTTTACTTTGTGAATAAAACCTGTTCACTGAGTTCTGTTGTTTGTGGTCTGTACCTGGGTCCAATACAAACATTATGACAGACAAGCTGTACATCATTTGATTAATATTGTTGACAAATATCACCATCTTAGGTGGAGTGTGTGATTGTTGCAGTCAAATTGGTGTCTTTATATTTCCGCACGTCTTCAATGCATGTTGCCTATACTGATACAGTATTTGTATGTTTATTTAGACACGGGTTTAAAAAAACAGCACTTTTTCAAAAGGTGTGAGTGGATGTGTGGTATTTAGAAATGATTTTTGTTTCCATTAAATCATTTTATTTCAAGTAATTTTTGGTTTCATTTTGAGAAATTGTGTTTTTCTCTCTGCACTGGCTTTCGTGCCAAAGGGACCTTACTGACTCATCACTCTGCCCAGGCCACAATATTTTAAGCATGTGAGCATGAGCAGTAAATGAAAGCGCAAAAAATAAATTAGAAACATGCAATATTTTCCCCCATCATTTTCCGAGCTGGAACAGCAGGATTATGGTTTTCATGCTCGGAATGTACCATCCTGCTTTTAACATGTCCTCTACTCTAAGGTCACGTCTGTAGTTGCCATGGCGATTGATCTGGTACTCAGCATACGCCAGAATAATTAAGTGATTTCTAACAGCTGCTACCATCTCTCCTGGGCTGTGTACGTAAAATCAATAGGTGTCTCCTCACGTCCGTGTAGCACACAGTATTACATCTACTAAGACTGTATTTGCTAGAGTATGTGTACGTCCTTGCATGCACATCATGTTTGCGTGCATGTGGTGAGTGTTAAGACATATTTTTTCATGCATTCACATGTATTGCATTGTGTGTGTGTGTGTGTGTGTGTGTGTGTGTGTGTGTGTGTGTGTGTGTGTGTGTGTGTGTGTGTGTGTGT